>CANYBF011155781.1:0-11997 GCA_948192965.1 Dalechampia spathulata | reverse complement strand
AACCAAGTCATATATAAGAGGAAAAGAAGCAAAGGCAATTCAAACCAATTGCAATTCATAAAGCAATTTCAAACCAATTGCAATTCATAAAGCAATTTCATCATTCCAAACCAATTGCAATTCATAAAGCAATTTCAATTCATATATCCACAATCACCAACCAAAGGCAATTCATCAAGCAATTTCAATGATAATGAGCTGTATAAACCAGAATTTTCGTTACCTCATAATTTTCAACAGCACAACTCGTATAAACCAGCCATAATTTTAGCAGAACTCGTATAAACCAGCCATAATTTTAGCAGAACTTGTATCAAACATAAATTACTGTCAACACGTATAAACACGTAGTACAAACCACCTTCTGCAAACCGAATGCTTAGAACTTCCCAGCCATCACAACAATGCAACTCTGCAAATTTCACACCAACCCAATTACGATCAATTACATAAAATCAATTACAAATATTACCAACCTTTCGAAGTTTATATATGTATATATATCAGTAATAAAACTGGTAATAGTAATAAAAAAACCAAAAGAACCAGAAGTTGATCTATGTATATATATATATATATACATATATACCTCTCAAAGGGTGTTACCTTACGTCACTTGGCAACTCAGCAAATAACCAACATTGTATGAAAACTCAACTCGACAATTTGGATTTCGAAGCTTTGGTGTCAACCGTTAGAACTAATAAAAGGTAATAAACTCCTGCTTAGATCTGAAGTGCTTCACTCGTAATCGACTCGTAATCCAGCAACCAAATTTTGAGCAATTACCCAAATCCCAATATACAATCTCGAATGGAAATTAGACATGCAAATTACTAAATCCAATCTTCATAATTTGAAACTTCCTTCTACGATTTCAATTGACAAGAAAACGAAACAATGGCGAAAGGATTTTGGAAAATTAGAAGAATGCTTTTAGGGTTACTCTCGGGATACAATAAGGAAGAGGGGAGTAGAATGATATGTAACATTGATCAAAACTGCATCGTTTTAATTAATTAAGTCAAAATGATGTCGTTTTGAACATTAATAATTTATAAATAGCGACGGAAATAGCTACAGAATTAATTCCGTAGCGAATTAGAGACGGAAATAGCTACGACATAATTCCGTCGCTATATAGCGACAGTTAACCTCTCTGTTGCAATTCCATCGCTATTTAGCTACGGAATTAATTCCGTAGCTAAATTCCGTAGCCAAATACCATATTTTTTGTAGTGAAATATATTTATTTGCTAGTATATACTGGTAAATAAATATATATCATATAATATTTTATATAATAAAAATATATTCATATGGTATAAACATATTTACTAATATATATCATGATATATATTAATAAATAACATATTTATATACATATATTTATCAATATATACAATATATATTTATTTATCAATATATATCATATGCTAGTATGATATATATATATATATATATATATATATATATATTATGAAATAAAATCAAACAAATATAACATATCTAATAAGGAATATTAGAAAAAAATGAGAAAAATACAACTAAATCATATAATAAACCATTAAAAATAAATAACTAATTAATTAGAAAAGTAGAAAACAAAATGAAGAAACAAATAATCACAAAGAATAAAAACGTAAGAAGAAGAAAAAAAAAGAAAAAAGGAAAGTAGAGAAGTAGAAGAAGAAGAAGCTAGAGATAAAGAACAAAAAGCTAGACAATAAAGAGAAGAAGGAGAAGAAAGAAAAAAATTAGAAAATAAGAAGAAAAATGAAATTAGAAAAAAAAGAAAAAATAGTAAGATTGAAATAAGAAAAAAGAGGAAAAAAGAGAATTAGAAACAATTAGGTTTAATTTTACTAATTAAGTATAAATTGAAATGAATGATATTTTAGGAATAATGAGATTTTTGTTGACCAAAATTGACATTTTTTAAAAGTAAACTATCACCCTAATTAAAAGTGACATGTGACTAATTGACTCATTTTAAAATAGCTTCTAAAAGAGAAATTAATAAGTATTTTTGCATTTAATACCCTATAAATTAAATGTCACTAAAATGTAATCTCTAAGCTTATTACTTATTTCTATTTCCTCTTAAAGCTTATTTATCACTTAGATTTTATATTTCTTGAGTATTTAATATTGTAAATTCTTTATAAAGGGTTGGTAAGCTTTTTAATGTTTCTTTTTCTCTTATGTAACTTTTTGAAATTGGAAAGAATTGAAATTATGTAAAGCTTGTATATGAATTTTAAGAAAACACATTGTAAGGATTTGAGTGTTACCTTAGTAAAACACTGAGGATTTGGTTCTTGATTAAGAATAACCTTATTTATAATCAAAACTAAAATGGTTTACTTTAGTAAGTGGAGTAGGCAATACACTATAAATTTGTAACATTTTTTCTTTCATTTCATTTTTACTTCCCTATGATTCTAATTAAAAAATGTATTATTTGTTGTTCAATCCATTCATTAGCTCTAGTTGCCATATTGGGATTTCATTCGATATAAGAGTATTGGGTTCTATTTTCTTGAAGAATTAACATTCTTAAAGTTACGATCTTATGACAACTCAAGCTCTAGATAATCCATTCTATATTAGACTCCTTATTTGTTAATGAATTAACTATTCATATTAGAAGTATTGAATGGAAGCTTTTATTGAAAAATGATGGAGTAGATCTATAAGATATGATTGAAGTAAATTATATCACTCCAACAACTATAATAAATGGTGTAACAACATTGAAACCTAAACATGATTTGAGTAAGAAAGAGAAAGAGATTAATATTAAGAATAAGAAGATGATGAATATGTTATATTTTGTTATTGATATAAAAGAGAATTATATTATATGACTATAAAGAAAATTTAAAATGAAATAAAAATACATCATGAAGGTATTAATTAAGTCAAGATTAACAATATTCACCATGCAGTATAATGAAAAGCATCTTAAAAATGTAATACTATCTCATTAGAAACATAAATAGGTTGATAAAGCTTGAAAAGTTATATGCAAACGGTGGAATCAATAACAAAATTTTTAAAGTTTTACCTAAGAAGGATTAGTAGGTAAATGTTACATTTATTGAGGAAATAAATGATTTATTAAGACTCTTAATGGATATTTTTTTGAGTAAACTTCTTAATTATGAGATAACATTATGATAAGGAATGATGAGGAAGAAAAGACATTACTATTAAGGCTATTAAAAAGAAAAGTTAAAGTAAACAATTAAGTGATAAGGAATGAATAATAAGGTTAGTCTTCTCACTAAAAGAGTTAAGAACCTTGCTATAAAAATACAAAGTTTAAGAAAAAATTTAAAAATCATAATGAAATAAGGGACGAATATAGCAAGATTGATCAACAAAAGAAAAATCAAATTACTTATTATGAATCCATCAAGCTAAGGCATATAAAGAATGATTGTTTAAGGTTGAAGAACATCTTCATGCCTTACAAGAGGAAAGCATTCAAGGTTACTTAAGATGATGAAAGTGACTCAAACAAGGAAACCTTGAACGATGAATATGTTGCAACGCTTTACGTAATGATATTTAAACATGATAAAGCTCATGATGAGGTAAATATTTCAACTTAAACTTATGATGATGAGCTTAATCAAGAGGAAAGTGTCTTAAAGGTGCTCCTTGTTAAATGTAAGAAATTGGAAATTAAAAGGCAAGATTTTAAAAACTAAAAACTTAAATTTTATGAAAAAGAATTGATGTTTTTTTAAAAAGAAAATGTGTACTCTCACATTTTCATATATGAAACTTCAAGAATCTTTTAAGAAAAAACTCCATGTTGAATTATTCTTTGAAAAAAAGAAAATAAGGGTTTGATTTCATTAAATATATAATTAATATACCTCTCATCATCAAAAGCCCTTATATTTTTCCAAGTCACTTATTTTAAGGAAATTATTAGAAGAAATGGAAGCAAATGAATTCAAAACTCTAAAGCTAATATGGCACCTAAGATCGATGAGGGTAGGGAATGGTTACCAGTGCTAGAGAGAATATGAACAAGGAGTGACTCTTGACAGGCTTCTAAGTAGAGGGGCACTTGAATGAATTGATCTCACACTTGAAGAAAGGGGATTTTGAGATTATGTAGGATAAGATTGTATAGTTGAACAATTTTAAGATTGTACAAGTATAGAACTATATAATTAAGAATAACTTGAGCAATTTTAAGATTGTGTAAGTATAAGATTATATAATCGAGAATAATTTAAATGATTTGATAGGTAATATTCATACCAACAAGTTGAACTTGCCTTTTTAGTGCTCATTCTATAAAAATTCCATAGTTAAACGTATTTGGCTTGGAGTAATTATAAGATGGGTGGCTTCCTAAGAAGTTTCCCTGGGAAGTATATAAGTGAGAACAAAGTGTGTTGGAAAGGTCTCGTGTTTGGTTATCAAGGTAGTCATTAAATTGGATCATCAAACAAAACCAAGACCTCTCCTTGTACAATGTAGTTTAAGGATGAACCAAACGGAAGCTGGCGAACATGTGATACTTGGAGCCTATGAGGGAAGTGAGTGGTTATTAGTGCTAGAGAGAGCATGGACAAATAATGACTTTTAAGCAAAAGGACACTTAAATAATAGAGTTGCATAATTAAGTAATTTTGAGATTATAAATGTATGAAAATGTACAATTAAGAATAGTGGAAATCGTCATTAAATCGGGTCATTACAGTTAAGAGGTCTAAGACTTCAACTAAAGGTTAATTTTATAACAGTTACAATTATGGGATAAGATTTTCAATCTAAAACTCAAGAGACAAAATTTTCATTCTAATATCAAAGCTATGAATGACATGAGAAATGAACAAAGAAAAGATCATTATCAAAGATAAAAGAACAAGAACTTAAGATCCCATCAAGGTTATTATCATTATTGTGAAAAATTTAGCCATTCAAATCATAAATATTTTATTAGGCTAAGTTATTGTAAAAACACTCTATAAATAATTATATAAACTAACCCTAAAGATCCAAATATAATAGAGTATTTAGTGTAATATGAAGTTATTTTGTTGGTGTATTTAAAATTCATAATGAGTAATTAAGTGAATGTTCAGAGTATATGATCAAGAATAATATACTTTTCACATTATTAGATTAGTGCCATCTAAGGAATGGTGTTGATTATGCTTTGTATGATTGAATTTATTTGAAAATATTTAGAGTTGCTCCAAGGTAATTCAAACATGATTATTTAGATATTGAGTATAATTTTTAAAAATTCTTATATATGCATTTGGTATGTATGTAGGTATACATGCTTTGATTTTGGATATTTCATATGCTTTATATTTAACTTCATTTCTTTTGATATAGAAAAAAGTGAAGAAGAATATAAAAATGACTTTTTAATGTATATTCATATTGTGTTTTATTTGATATGTTAATATTGTTCACTATGTTTAATCAAAACTAATCTCATTATTATTACTTCTTTTACATTGTGGTATAATATATGGTTGATGGAGAGCTAGATTAGTTCATCGTTTGCATTTTGACAAGGGAATTAATTTTAATTAAAAACCCATTTAGGTTATCAACATCAAATTTTATATTTTGAGTGGGATCAAGTCTCAATATTTCAGTAGGATGATACACTATGTAGTACAATGGTATCATAAAGATTTTACTATTGAATACCTAGACATAAAAGACTATTATGTCTAGTATAGGTATAATAGTTTTAGTACATTAGGTGCCAAACTAGTACATCATTTCATATAATTATGTGGTACGTCATATTACTTTTTTTTAATAATCCATTTTCACATATTTTGATAGAATCATATTGTATAAATGCACTACTAGTACATCCATGTATGGACCTATTATATAAGTGCAAACAATTTATAAAATAAATTTAAATAGGTTTAAAAAAAGGAAATAATATGTAGTTTTACATTTAATATACTCTTAACATCTCTTTAAGCTAGAAAGTCTATAAATTGAATATTATATGTCACAAGGAGATAAGAGTTTAATTCCTAAGCTTATAAATTGTATTTATTTTCTCTCAAAGTTTATTCATGATTTGAATTTTATATTTTTTTAATTCTTGATTTATAAATTCTTTGAAAATGATAGTTGAGCTTTTAATTTTTTTTTTTTGAAAAAATGGGAAAAAGAATGAGATTATGTGAATGTTGAGAATAACTTTTTTTGAAGGAGTAAAGTAAAGTTATTTATTGTGCTTGATATTCATATTAAGATATTATTGGATGCTTCAATTGGAGGTTAGAAGAGAGTTTTTGAATTATTTTCAGTTAATTATTTAATTTTAAAAAAAATATTATTACTTACTTTTCTTTAATAACATTATCAAAAGAAAAACCAAAAACTAAAACAGCAAACACATCCTAGGTATTCTTAATAACTGAATAATTATTACATAATTTTTGTGAGTTATTTGTTAGACCCTATGAACCTATTATGTATGATTTACAACTAGGTTGTGCCCAATCCTTTCCAGTTTGAGACACTTTGAAATCTTTATTACCATATTAAACTTTAATTATTTCAAAAATTAAATATCTAAAACCTTTATTAAGATAAATATCTTCCCTGATATTATTAAATTAATTTAATTTGATATCATTAAATTAAATTTTAAATTGGTCATTAATGCACCTCTAATATGGCTGTAGGACATTGAAAAATTACTTTACACTTTGAACAAATAATATAATAAAGTGTCTAGGCAAAATTCATTATTCCATAAAACAGTTTTCATAATTTTCTAAACTCTTAAAATATTTATAACTAATAAATAATCATAAATATCTCAAAATTATAATGAAACTAATACAAAATAAAATTTATGCAGCACAAAAGTCATATAGAAAAATACAATCAAATAAATAAATATAAGAAGACTTAAAATTTGTAGGTAAAAAACGAACTACATCATCATCATCATACAACTTTATATTGTAGAGTTCAATATTATTAGAGAAATCATCATTTGTGTTGAAAGAAATTAAAAATTACATGATTTGATATTAAGTTGTTTACATCAGTAAAAATAATTAATTTTTCTATTATATGTGAACAATAAATTATTAAATATTATTTAACCTAGTAAAATTTAAACATATAATTTAATAATGTGCTCATCTTTTAAAAATTTTAAAGAATAAAATTGAAATTTAATAAGCATCAGTTCATTCAAACTTATATTTAATAAGTTATGTTATTAATAATATTATAATCTAATAGTATGAGTACTTGTCAGAGAATCCAAATATACTCATGTTTGAACCTTCATTACTACATAATACTACGATTATTATTCAAAAAAACTTATGTTAACATTACAAAACGAATGATTAAATTTACATATTTGAATTTAGGTTCAAAATTCATAAATTAAACTTATCATGCAATCTATTTATAACCGAACACAAGTTGAGTAACCCAACTAAGATTCAACTCAAAATGCCATGTGATAGTATTATATTTTGATAGGATTGTAACAACCTCTAACATAAATATTGAGTGGGGTTGTTTATGCAGGCAGCAACTACCAACCGTAGCTAGCATTCCTTGGCATTATCCATCACTTCAGCCAAAACAACATATTCTTTCCTAGAGTCCTGCACCTGCAATTCCACGTCATCCCTAAATGCTCCAATAACAGAATATCATAAATAATTTATTCAACAATTAAATTGTCATTTTTCAAAAATACCATATAATAAAATAATTTTAATACAAAACCAATCATTCCTTTTCTTTCTTTTTATTTTTAAAAAAAACATCATTGTCTGATTCTGATTTAATTTTTAAATTCAAACAATTCAACAATAAGTTAAGAAATAAAAAGTTCTTTTCATTTTCTCGTTAAAATAATAAAAATACTTATGGCTAACAAAATAATTTTTATATTTATCTCGTATTAAGTATCATATATTATTAGGTTATCCTCATAAGTACGATTTTCACTTAGGATGGCCGACTTCTGTTGTATTCATGAAATTATGATTTGTGTCTTTATAATAAAAAAAAGAAATCACAATATTTTAGCAAATTAAAAAGCCATTGATTTGTTTTATATTTTTTTAATTTTTTGTAATTATGCCGCGTCTCCCCCCTATAAAAACGTCTGTTTATAACCCAAAAATCCGTGCGTCAAAGGTGATATGGTAAAGAAGAAATCAAAGAACAGACCCATATACCTAATTCCAGACAAGGGAGCATCACATGGCTATTAATTCCCAAAACCAAGTTGTTTTCGTAATGGTGCCTCTGCCTGCTCAAGGCCACCTCAACCAGCTTCTCCAACTCTCGAGGCTTATCCTCTCTTACAACATTCCTGTCCACTTTGTGGGAGCCGCAACCCACAACCGCCAGGCGAAGCTTCGGGATCATGGTTGGAACGAAGATGACGATGACACCCAACAGACGACTAGGATTTATTTCCATGACTTTGAAATCCCTGCTTTTGCTTGTCCTCCTCCTAATCCAAATGCCAAAACCAAGTTCCCTTCTCACTTACAACCCGCTTTTAATGCCTCCGCCGATCACCTTCGCCGACCTGTGTCGTCGCTTCTACGTTCACTTGCCAGTAAAGCAAGAAAGGTAGTTGTGATTCATGATTCTTTAATGGGGTCTGTGATTCAAGAAGTTCGTTTCATACCCAACGCAGAATCATACACTTTCCACAGTGTTTCAGCTTTCACCATCCTTTTGTTTCGGTGGGAAAAAGTTGAAGAAATATATAAGAAACCTAATGGTTTGATACCAAACGATGTTCCCTCTCTTGAAGGTTGTTTCACTAATGAATTCTTGGATTTCATTTCCAGTCAATACAAATATCAAGATTTCAGTTCTGGGTATGTTTACAACACATGCAGATTGATCGAAGGAGACTATTTGGATTTGTTAGAGAAACAAAATAAGAAAACAAAGACGAAGAAGATCCACTGGGCTTTAGGTCCTTTTAACCCTGTCAATATACCTTTTGAGAGAAACGATTCTGATAGAAAAAACCGTAACCCTTGCTTGGATTGGCTTGATAAACAAGCAAGAAATTCAGTACTTTACGTGGCTTTTGGAACGACTACAGCCATGACCAAGGAACAAATCAAGCAGCTGGAAATTGGGTTGAACCAAAGCAACCAGAAGTTCATCTGGCTGATGAGAGAAGCTGATAAAGGAGATGTTTTCATCAATGGAGGAGAAGAAAAAAGAAGAAAAGATGGGAAATCAAATTCAGTGGATGGTATGGGAGTGGTCGTGAAAGATTGGGTTCCTCAGCTTGAGATTTTAAGCCATCCAGCAATAGGAGGATTCATGAGTCATTGTGGATGGAATTCTTGTATGGAGAGTATAACCATGGGAGTTCCGATTGCAGCTTGGCCAATGCATTCAGATCAACCAAGAAACGCTGTTCTAATAACTGAATTCCTCAAGATTGGTGTTTCTGTGAAAGACTGGAACCGCAGAGATGAAATTGTTACATCCAAGACGATTAACGCTTGTGTCAAGAGGTTAATGGCATCTGATGAAGGAGATGGAATGAGAAAGAGAGCTGCCGAATTGGGCGATTCCATCCGCCGTTCAATGGCTGACGGCGGTGTTTCTCGCATGGAAATCGATTCTTTCGTTGCTCATATCTCTAGTTAGCCTATCTAGCTTTGCTAGCTTCCATCTCCTCCCTCTTCATTTTGCATTTTAATTTACAAATTAGCAAATTAAATATGAAGGTTAAAATCATTAATTTGATCCACTCAATAGATTTTCATTGTATCAATCATTTTTATCTAGTTTGATCGTTTGTTGTCATTAATATAATTTATTTTCAAAGATTTGATTAATTTTAATAATTCTTTTGAGCAAATATTAATAATAAACATAATTATTAGATAATATAGGAATGGAGAAGTGAGTATATAAAACAGTAGATTAGCTTAGATGTGTATAATTATTCCATAATTGTGAAAGTGTAATAATCCATGATATAAGCAAAACAAGAAAAATATTGGGGAGGGTGGTTGGTGGGATGTCACCCTCAATGTTTTAAGTATGATAAAATCACAAATCATCTAATGCGAGCAACAGAGAGTGTTCTTTCTATCTCCTCTTCGTTAACATATATTTTTAATTTTTTAAAGTATTTTAATATTCCATAAATTACGTAATACGAATCATTTATTTTATATATTTAGTATTTAATTTTGATAATTAAAATATTGTGAGGAATAATTCTATAAATATAATTAATCATAATCATTTTTCATATCAAATTTTTAAAATAACTTTTTTATAAAAATCATAAAAATATATTCAAATTTGCATCATACATTTTTACTCTTCTCTCAAAGTGAATGTACAATTGAAATATGTAATTGGTTTTTTATTTAACATATTTCGATCTCTGTACATTAAAATCTGTCTCCTTTATTTTGCTAATATGAAAACTTATCTATATATGGTTGAATATGGTTACCAAACAAAATTGAAAAGTGGAGGTGATTAAATTTTTGTAATTGTATGTACAATTAAGGGGGAAGTGTGACGTGAGTCTTAGGTAGCAGCTGTAAAATGAGAATTCACTAAAAGTTTGACCAAGTTTTTCTTAAGTTGCGAGTAAATACAGGAATCTATGCTGGATTTGCACCTCCAATGAAGCACATGTTATGCGCACTACATCAGCAAGATGTTAGCTAAGAGTGTGCCTTGAATAAGAATACTAGATTGTAACAGGTACACTACGCATTAGTGAGAGACATAAAAGATTAAGTTAAGGATTTAGTAATCCTTGGAGGGGACGTATAAGCAAATCGCCATAGTTTATGTTCATAGGAGCTGGAATTTTTCCAGCTTATTATCTCACTTGTAGGTAGCATTTGAGACAATTAATTACATATTTGAGGGTTGTTTAATTCTTTAATTAATTCCTCGATAAACTGTCTTTAGTTAGTTAAACGAAGATATGCATTTACATGATGGGTGGATTTACTAAGTGACATACTGTTACACCCCAGCCCATACCTGGAGTAACATGCTCCCGTAGCACACGCAACGACCGTCCTAAGGAAAGCCGCCACGTATCCTACAAGGGATACGTTCTATGTGCAGTACCTACACAGTCGTATGGGGACACTATCCTGTGTTTGATGGTGAGAAGAAGGGTAGCGTGGCATTCATGTAAGCAACCATGCAATATTCCCCGGGTAATAAACATTCATTCATTCACACAGCCTAATTCAATAATAACTTCCATTATATAACCAAAATATACATGGGTTCTTTCCATATACATAACTATCCCACCATCAAAACAATATTAACTACTACTGCCACTATGATTAATCCAAGTCTACTAATACAAAAAGAAATGGAGATTGCCAGACAGCTTCTGTACCACTTCGAGAATAGATTCTTTGCTGACGACCTCTAACGTCTCTCCGGGGGCTCTCCCGTGGGCTCGGAACCGACGTTCATCAAATGATAAACGCTGAGTATAAAACTCAGTGGTGCTAAGAAACATAAATAAACATCCACATTCAAAGCATCATAGAATACATGTCCACTCAATGCAATGGAATGCAAACATGCCTCACATTCCTTTTCTCTTCCCTCTTTCAATCTCTCTTATTTTCCTGTCATTGTGCACCTTTCCTTTCGCACACACTGGGTCCCTGTATGTACCGGTACTCATCTCCCGAAGGAGGGCATTTAACTGTATGGTGTAATACACCCGTTTCCTACTGTATGTCTTGAGACTCATCTCCCTTTTGGGAGGGCAATAATCTATATGATTCCTTAAAGGAATCCATTATCATAATTAACCCAGCGTGCCCAGAGCATAGCTCTGCACTCATCACTCTCCTTTTTATTCTCTTTCCTCTATTCATTCTCCTTTCCCAATGCATGTTTGTATTGTATGAGCATCATTTCCACATATATAATCATTAAGCAATCGATACAAGCATCATT
>CANYBF011155773.1:0-12565 GCA_948192965.1 Dalechampia spathulata | reverse complement strand
TGCATTATCATATGCGATCGCATAGATAACCTCAATATCATATGCGATCGCGTATGATCTTCCCGATCGCGTATGTTCTATTTGATGTATTTTATTCGCCGAATCATCCATGCCATGTTTTAAGCCCTTTACGCATGTTTTTTTCTTATTATTTGCTTCATTCGCATATGATTATGCTCATTCGCATATGTTCAATTTTGTTTTATTTTGATTGCCGAATGACATATGTGAATTGTGACATGACAAGAGGTATTAGAAGTTACAAAGTTTTATAAATGAACATGAAGTAACACCATTGTTCCCTGAGTTCGATACCCTTCTCACTCTATACTAAGTCCATAGAGACTAAGGGATTTAATTCTGTCTGTAATTGTATTTTTATTATTAACCCCTAAAATCCCTGCTTCACTCAAGCGAATGTGTCTATTCTTGCCCTTAAATGCTTTATTTTTAGCAATGGCTATTGCAGCTTGGCAATCATAGTGCATAGACACATAAGGTGTTGGTTTTCTTCCTAATGGAATATTTGCTAAGAAGTTTTTCAACCACTCAACTTCACTACCAACCAATTCTAGTGCAGCAAACTCTGACTCCATAGTAGATTTAGCAATTATGGTTTGTTTGGCTGATTTCCATGTTATAGCTCCACCACCTAAGGTGAATACATAACCACTAGTGGATTTTATCTCATCAGAGTCAGATATCCAATTTGCATCATTATATCCTTCTAATACAGTGGGAAATCCATTGTATAGAATACCATAGTTCATGGTACCTCTCAAATATCTCATAAGTCTTACTAAAGTAGCCCAATGATCATGACTGGGATTATGAGTATATCTGCTCAATCTAGCCACGACATACGCTATGTCGGGTCTCGAATAGTTCATTAAATGTAATAAACTTCCAATAATTTATGCATATTTGGATTGAGCAACAGGGTCTCCGTGATTCTTCTTTAATTGAGAATTAGAATCATAAGGGGTACTCACTAGTTTGGCATTAAATTGTCCAAACTTTTTCAGTAATTTTTCAACATAGTGCTTGATATGCGCTATTAAGTGTTATGTTTTGATGAATTTTTAGGTTGTGAATAGGCATTAATGTGTTATATTTTACTTTGATCATTGTGTTTTTATTAGAATTTGATATGTGTGCTAAGTGTGTAGTGTTAGGAAGCAAATAAGAAAAAACAAGAAAATTTTATGCATGAAGAAGCAACTCCACGATCGTGGACCTCAACTCCACGGTCGTGGAGTGCACAGAAATTACCCGAGACCTACTGGAATTTTCCACGATCGTGGACTTTAACTCCATGATCGTGGAGTCAAGGCAGAAGCCCAAAGAAAGCTACTGGAAAAATCCATGATCATGGACTTGAAATTATTGGGTCAAATGGAAGATAACTTAATAGAAGATAAAGGGAAGAAAATGGAGTCCATGTGAAGAAAGAAAACAAAACCCTTAAAGAGCATTAATAGGAAATGAATGGGTAATGGATGGGCATTGGAGTCCACATCATAAAGAAGTGATGGGTGAAGAAAGGGAAAAAAATCTCAGCTGGAAAAGAAGTGACATGCACTCAAGATTAAAAGAGGACCATTCACCAGCAGGAGAGGGAGATCCGTGAGTGAAAAAATTTGTTGTCTAGGGTTTCCTTTTGTTCTCTCTATTTTTCCATCTTTCTTGTGTTCTTGCTGTAAGCCATGAGTGGCTAAGTGTTTACTTTGTAGGATTTAATTTCAAAAATCCCTTGTGGATATAATTGTTTTGTGCTTTATTCAATTGCTATGAATGTTTAATTCTAAAGTTTGATTCTGTAAACAAACCTATGCTTTATGATTACAACGAGAGTTGGATTGTAGAATGCTTGTTCATTGAGAAATGTTCAATTATAAAGGTTAGTTTTCTGATTGATTACTTATGCTCTGTGATTGCAACGAGAGTTGAATCATGGAAAGCTTATCCATTCTAGTTGAGGTAGTATGTGAGAGAGATCTACATGCCCTTAATCCCTGTATGATTGCTAGATAGTCTCACTAATTAGAGGAACCTGATTGTGACTAGGGAAGTCTGAAGGTTAGAGTGGGGTTTAGTTGATTCTGCCTCGAGAGAGGATTTTCGATGCTATGGGATATCTTGGGTGGCAATAAGCACATGATTATTAACTCTACTTGGTGGTAATGATTTCAAATCCTATTCTTACATTATTGTTCACACCTTACACTTGTGAGTTTGATTTTAAGTTCATCTCTAATCTGCTTTTACAATTGAGTAACTCCAAACACCAAACCTTAACCATTGCCTAAACAAACCAGAAAATAGAGTGGAGATGGATAAACTATAAATCCTCATGGGATTGATATCATATTATGATAACCAGTATACTTGCAGCTAAGTAGAGATGAGAACTACTGTCGGTAACCAGCGACCATATACTCTATTCAATGACACTCGAAACAGTGTCCATATGTCTGTACTATGGGCTCTCCATGATCTAGATACCCTTAGGAAATTAAACTAGGGTAGTGATGATCTAGCCCATTTGATGCAGGGGTTAGATCTTTGTAGTAGGCAATGTAGAGATTGCTTCATCGGCTATTGGCAAGTCATTGAGGTAAGCAAAATTCTGCCAATTCTGATACTAATGCTTTATTGAGTCTTTTGTTGACTATGTATGTATTGATCTTGCAAATCATGGTATATGAGTTTGGATTACTGCCAGAGCCCAAAATTATACAAGGGATATCGCTTGGCTTTCCCTGTATGTAGATGTGGAGTGTACCACATCGGAGGCCTGGTTACATGATTGATGAATTAAGAGAGCATCTTAATTATCTGACTTGGGATTAGGTAAGAAGAAAATAATTTAATTAGTATAAAATTGAATTGAGTTGGTTTAAGGTATACCTGAGTAAGTGTTCATTTATCTGTCATTATTTGAATAGGTACGCCCTTATCCCTGGAGAAACATGTTTTCAAGGTTGGAATATTTGACCAGTTTGGCCCATAAGGACGAGCGTCATATGTTTTTAGAGAGTCTTGAGTGTAGACTCTTCTATTTGGGTGAACGCATCATTGATTGGCAGTTGGGCTCAGAGGGCTGTATGGAGCCTGCTGCATGACCATGTGTGATATTTTGGGCATCCTATACTGACATAGACCTAGAGGTGATTGCTGAATTGATTGGTATTCTCAGGCAAGAGTGCCTATCTGAGTCACCAGTAAATGATCCCACTTTTATCTAGATGATGCTATTAGGGCATGTAGAGCTTTCCACATGTAGAGGCCAGTATGATAGAGCTAGTGGGTCTGGAGTCAGACCTAACATTCATAGGAGTAGAGGTGGGCATCATGGTTCATCAGTTGTTGGTAGTTCTCGAGATGGTAGTACCTCAAAGAGATCTCATAATGCCAGACCAGACCTAGTGTGACCCCACTGAGATCCATATCTGTCACTTTGGACATGCCTCCTGGGTATGAGCGTCCCTTGGACTTTATTGAGGGTCAGCTGATGTGGCTGCAGAATCTGTTGATTTACACTTATGATGAGGGATGAGATTGAGTTTGACCCACCAAACACCACTCATATGAGTATTTATGATTTGTACACCCTTGACTTTAGTGCCTTTACACATGTTTGGCTTATGTAGGTACCTCAAGATGCCATAACTGATGCTACAAGGCTTCTGACAGGACTACACCGCTATCATTATTCTGAGATGCTAGGTGTCCATGTAAGTACCTATTATAATTGTAAGCATAATGGTAATGCATGGATGCATGACTTATATGCCTATATGCTCTTGCTAATGCAGACAAGTACGCACTTTGAACACGAGCAGTGAGATCGCTATGCTCGGATGACTAAGCAAATGGGCAGAGAGATTGCCCGACTGATAGCACGTTTAGAGCGTTACAACATCGAGGTCTCAGATAGTCTTAGTCTAGATGAGGATCAATCAAGTAATGATGATGCTTAGAGGAGACATGATGTCTAATTCCCATATGCATGGTGTCAGAATTCTATAGTTTTTGTATTAAAATAACAAGCTGGAATAGTACAGTCTAGCATATGGGCCTAGTACACTCGAGTTATGGTGTACAAACTTTGAAAATAGCCAAACACTCAAACTTTCTATCTTTTGGATTTATTAATGAAAACCCAAAACTTCTTGCTATTATAAAAATACCATGCTTTATGCTTCTTTACAGAAATATAACTTGTTAATTTTTTTATGCAAAAACTAGATAGATGATAACTCAGCAATCATTGTCTACTTTCCATGTCCTTTCTCACTAATAGGGCAGCAATGAGTGGAATCAGCTAGGTGAGATCAGACTCAAGTATTTGAAGACCCTCCAGTAAGTCTCGATCAACAATGCTTTCCTGCACGCTGCCATGCAATTTTAGGATCCGATGGCCTATGTCTCCTGGTTTAAACATGTAGAGCTATGTCTGATGTATGAGGAATTTGCTGCTATCCTTGGAGTTACTTGTGATATGATAGTACTGCTAGCTATGCTTATGCCTACTAAAGAGGTATTTCGATACCTGATAAGGGCTTTTGATGTTAACCCAGCTGTGGTGGGATCGCTCTTGACTACAGAAGGTTCTATAGATCTTACTGCTATTTTTTGGCTATGTAGCCAAAAGCTTGCAGATACTTCCTCATGGTTGAGGATAGTAGGATTCGAACTGCTAGCACAATTCCTATTTATCAACCCATCCGATCATGGAGATTTGCTGATTGGGCCTGTGATAGACCATATAGTACAGGGTTGAACCCCTTTTCCTATGATCGTAGCAGACATGATTCTCTAGTTAAACAGAATAAAGCAAGGATAATTTAAGCATTTTAGTGGTAGTTTGCTTTTGCTGCAAGTAAGTACTCTAAGCTAGCCTTGCAGGTTTTCAACTTAGAACCAGTTGTGTTATTATCTTAATTTTTACATGAGTCACCTTTTGTAAGATTTTTGACTCATCAGACTATTGATTTTAGACCCTAATTTTTACCAAAACTGCCCTCTTAGGTTTTTTAACTCCACGGGTCACTGTAACTTTTGCCTGAGCAGCCTTTTACAAGGTTTTCAACTCAGTGAGATTTTGCTATTTTTTTTTATTTTGTTTACAGATTTGGCTTCAAGAGAAGCTTGGGATCTTTGTACTGCCAGTGGGTGACTTACAAAGGTATACTCCTCGTAGCCATATGCGGAGAGGCTACACCTTCAATGAGGCTAAAAGCACTTACATTCGATAGCTGGGTCAAGCAAATGAGGACTATCCCCAAGAGTGAGGTCAAGTGGACTTGTCCATGGTGTCACATACAGAATGTTATGATGAGGACTTACATGGATTGCATTATGTTATCAGGATTCAATCATTGTACGCATTATAGCTCTGCTAGGATCTGTCGTCAATATGGCTATAGAAAAATTATCCCTCAGCTGACAGAGTTTTAGGGAGGGCGACTGGTGTCTCACTCCTTGAAGCATGTAGAGAGGACTTGGTCCCATTGTAGGATTGCACTGGTAGTAATTTTTGGAGTTGGATCTGCTATAGATGAGGAGTACAAGTTATGGGTACTATACCACACCTAAATTCTGTACTGCAAGAAATTGTTAAGCAACAAGATTGCATGTAACAACAAGAGATAATGCTTTGTATTTGAAACTAGTATTACTTATGGATAAGTTTATGGACATGTGTTCCATTTGCATTAATGAGATTAAACATTACATGAACAATGTTAAAATAAATATAAAAGTTCTCTGATACATATCAGACTTAACCCATATCATTGACCTGTCTTGTGTGAGATTTTTTGATCAACTATTTTAATGCTCTCCTTTTGCTTTCAAGAGCTCTAACTTTTGCACGAGTTATCCAAGTGGATTTTCAACTCATCGAGCAAGTATTTTTCTTTCGTCTTAACTTTTACGTGAACCACCTATGCAGGTTTTCAACTCACCAAACTCTTCTTTTAAATTTTGATTTTCCTTTTGGCTTTTGCTCTAGATAAAATACTTCTTCAATTCATCAAGGTTGATGAGTTCTAAGAATTCATTTCCTTCCAAGTCTGAAATACAGACAACACCTTTGGATAGGATCTTTTTTACTAGGAATGGGCCTTCCCAGTTTGATCTAAATTTTCCATGAGGGTTGTGAATAGTTAGTCTGATTTGGTTCAGAACCAAGTCACCCTCTTATATAGTAATAGGTTTGACCTTTCTATTGAATGTGTTTGCCATGTGCTTCTTGTAAAGTTGTAGATGATAGAGAGCCTTCAGTCGCTTCTCATCAATAGTAGCTAGTTATTTGTATCTAGCTCTTTTCCACTCAGTTTCTAGCAACTAAGATTCTAAGATAACACAAAGTGACTTCAGCTCCACTTGGATTGGCAATACGACTTATGTCTTATAAACCAGAGAGTAAAGGGTAGCACTCGTAGGACTCTTTACAATGGTTCTATAACCACATAAAGCAAATGCCAACTACTCATGCTAATCTCTATAAGTCTGTACTATCTTGGCTAAGATCTGATTAACTGTCTTATTGGCTACCTTAATTACTCCGTTACCTTGAGGATAGTATGGAGAAGATCAATTATGCTCAATCCCGTATCTTTCTAGTAAATCGACCACTTGGCCTTAGAACTGCACTCCATTATCAGACACCAAGTGATGTGGTATCCCATATCGGCATATGAGATTCTTCTTTACAAACTTGGTGACCTACTTTACCCCCAGTTTATTGTAGGATTCTGCCTCCACCCATTTTGAGAAGTAGTCAACAGCCACCAATATGTATCGATGCCCATTAGAATCGTTAGGGTAGATCTCACCCATGATATCAATTCCCTAAGCTGAGAATGGCCAAGACGTTATCAAATTCTTTAATTCGACTGGAGGTATGTGACTTAAATTTTTATGAATCTGGCATTCATGACATCTTCGTACAAACTGTATGCATTCTGTCTCTATAGTAAGCCAAAAATACCCTTGGTATAGGATCTTCTTCCAAAGAGTGAATCCATTCATATAGGACCAACATGTACCAGTGTGTACCATCTGCATGACTGATTCAATCTCCTTCCTTGATATGCATTAAAGTTGTAGACCATCCATTATTCTTTTGTAGAGAGCTAGCTTATTAGTCTTGTTGGTTTCTTCTAGATAAGCACCCATCTTCAGAAAATTCATGATATTTGCAGACCATGGAACTTGGTCTTATTGGTCTAGTGCCATAACCCGTTCTCCTTCATAGCAAGGAATCCTTGATTGTTCGATGAATATAGGATAAACTTGACTTTGTGGTCGTTCACAAACTGAAGCTAGTGTGGCCAAGGCATCGACCATCTAATTCTCATCATGTGGCATGTGAATGAATCGACAGGAGCTAAAATTGCAAATCATGAGTTTCATATATTCAGCATAAGGCTTGAGCCTTTCCTCTTTGACATCCCACTCGGTCATGGATTGGTGAATGACAAGCATCAAATCACCAAATATCTCTAAATCTTGGGCACTGATCATTATCAATGCTTCAAGCCCAAATAGACATGCTTCATACTTAGCCATATTATTGGTGACTAGAAAGCTTAGCCACTTTGAAAGCATAATGAGTTCATATTAAGAAGTGATTAGCACAACCCCTATACCTGCACCTCTTCAATTGACTGCACTGCCAAAGTGCAACTGCCATTTTTGAATGTTAACTACCCCCAAGTGCTCATCTAGAAAGTCCAGCTCAAAGTTGTCAGAGTCATCCCTCAGCCTGGATGCTAAGAATTCAGCAATTGCTCTGCCGTTGATAACCTTCGTAGTGATGTATTGCACATAAAACTCTGATAACAGGATCAACCATCTGGAGAGTTTCCCTACCAATGAAGGAGCTTTGTACAAGTACTTCATAGGATTGATTTTGGAGATTACCTGGACCTAGTATGATTGAAGGTAATGTCTGAGTTTCTTGGTGACCCAAACCATAGCCATACATAGCTTCTCAATAGTGTTGTACTTGCATTCTGTTAGCAGCAACTTCTTACTCAAGTAGTAGACAGCATGTTCGACTCTAACTTCATTCTCTTGAGCCATCATAGCACCCACTAATTCCTCTTCTAAGGCTAGACAGAGTAGTAATAGTTTTCCTGACCGAGGCGGTTGCAAGATCAGTGGATTAGAGAGATAATACTTCACTCTCTCAAATGTGAACTGGTAGTTCTCGTCCCAAACCAAAGGTTGATTCTTCCTCAAAAGCTTGAAGATTGGCTCACACATGGTAGTGAGCTTGGTGATGAATCTACTAATGTACTGAAGCTATCCTGAGAATCCCTTGACTTCAGTCTCAATTTTGGGAATAGGCATTTTACATATCAACTTTATCTTATCTGGATCCACTTCAATACCTCTCTGACTGATAAATGTGCACTTCTTCAGATTTGGCCTGAGCTCGTACTTCTTAACCCTTTTGAGAAATCTATCAAGAGCAGCCAGATGTTCTTCTCTGATGGAAGACTTTACCATCATATCATCCACTTAAACTTCAACCTCCTTGTGGATTAGATCATGCAACAAGGTTGTTGCAGCTTTTTAATAGGTAACACCTGTATTTTTCAAGTTGAAGGGCATGACCTTATAGCAATAAGTCCCCCATTCTGTGATGAAAGCCATCTTCATCTTATCTGTAATAGCCATCAAAATCTAGTTGTACCTCAAAAATCCATTAATGAAGGAATACATAGCACTAACAGTTGTACTATTGACCAGCACATCAATATGAGGTAAAGGAAAGTCATCCTTTAGGCATGCTTTGTTCAGATCCTTGTAGTCTATGCAGACCATGGCCCTACCATCTTTCTTGGGAACTAGCACCACATTGCCCAACCACTCTGGATAATTGACCACTTTAATGAACTTAGCATCCAGCTACTTCTAGGCATCTTCCTTAACCTTCTAAGCTTACTCTGGTCAGAGGCATCATAATTTCTGCTTAACTAGCTTAAACCCCAACTTGGTCGGAATTCTGTGTTCCACAATGGTTCTGTCGACACCCGACATGTCTTCATAGCCTAGAGCAAAGGCTTTTATATGCTTTTTTAGTGTGTTGATTATTTATATTATCTCTTCAGAGGTCAAGTTTGATGTAATCTAGAGTAGACAAGGTTTGTCATCTGTGTTAATGTTAACATTTTCAATGCATGATGTGTTAATGTCAAAAATACTCATACAATGCTATATAAAAGTGAATGAAGATGCTAACCTCTTGTAGATTCTCCTTAGCTCCAAGTAAAGGGATGAAAGGATCGTCCAATTCCAAGTTTTAGGGATAAAATCACCTAAAGTCTAAGTGATTTTTGTATTAATTAACCCTAATTGCTTAGAATGATTAACCAAATCAAATGAGAGTTTTGTCACGTTTTTCCAGCCGTCAGAAAACCTTAATCTTGTAAGTCTCAAAAACCCTAAAATTTGCAAAAACACGGATCCCCATGCAGAATGGTGCCCTAGGGCATATAACGGAAACATATGCGATCGCGTATGTCAGCATACGTGGCGTGCCACAAACATACACGATCGCGTATGCTTGCACATATGCGGTGGTCAGACATGCTCGATCGCACAAGTCTGGCAGGTGACGAGCTGAAACGGTCCGAAACAACCCTAGAGTGGTCCTGGATCAACCCAAAGTCAACCTGGGTCCAAAAACAGGGTGCGACAGTGTCTAATAATGATTATGTTATGAATTACACATTCATTCATTAATGTTGAAATTTGATGTTTATCTAACATTACTTAGGAGAGTTTGGGGTATGATATCATTATATCTAGTCCTTTAGGGAAAGACACCATTGTGAAGTGAATTTATAGAGAGTGCCCACTCATTATACAAAATGTTAGATTTTCATCTTAACCTTATTGAGATGTCATTTTGAGAGTATTATGTGATACTTGGGATGGACTGGTTATCCAAATATCATATTTTATTAGATTGTAAATTGAAGATAATAACATTTAAAGTTCCAAAGTATGCAGGGGTAAAAGCATAAAGTAACAGCTTGACTGCTAAAAAAATATTATTTCTATTGTTACTACTGGTAAATTGATAGTTTAAGGTTGTTAATCATTTTTAGCATGTGACTGATACATAGATTACTAGTTCTACATTATAGAATGTCCCTATAGTATGTGATTTTTACTATGTGTTTCCTAAAGAATTGCCTGGGTTACCACCAATAAGAGAGGTTAAGTTTGAAATAAAGGTGATGTCATAGATAGAGCCTATTTCTATTACACTATACAAGATGACTCCCACAGAATGGAAAGAGTTGAATTTATAATTAGAAGAATTACTTGATAAATTCAACCATGTCATATGTGACTAATGAAACATGCTCTTGTAGAATGATTAACAAATACCATATTAATTGGAATTCATTAAACACTTTATAAAGGATATATAAAAAATTTTTTATCAACAAAATATATCTAATCCATAATTATACCTGTAAGTTTTATTACTTGTGACTTTATGTTATCATATACTCATATAAATATACATATATAAATTATGGCATACCATCAAGCAATTATTAGACACACCATTTTTATAATATAAGCAAGTCATACATTGGGTAGTTTTAACATTATAACTTATATACAAACATAAAATATTTTACTGCCCATAAGGTATATAATGATAGTTACATAACAAAAACTTTCACTAGGAATACGTTATACTGCCAAAAAGTGAATCTAAGAATTGTACAAAACTTAGAATGTCCTGACTGCTCTAGTGTCTCATTGATCTGAATGCCCCTTTGAACTATCCTGACTTTCATACATCAATTGATAAATGTTGAGTATTTAACTTAGTGGTGTCTAATAATAAAAGCATTGTAAATAAAACTTAATTCTCATTTTATAACATATATAATTCATTAAAAAATTAAATAATAAATAATCATTGTAACATATCACTAATAAAATTTTACAACAAATAAAAAAATATAATCAACGATAAAATATTATTTCATTTAATTTCTTTATTACTAACTCTTCAAATCATTTATTATTATCATGAATCAACCACATTTCCATTTTGTATATCAATTTTATAACATAGTATGCTTTATATCAATGAATGCAAATATGTATTGCATTCCACTTTTCTTATAGCAATGATGTGTTATATGTCAATGAGTGCAAATATATATTGCATTCCTCTTCTCTATCATTTCATTATTTTGTCTTTTAATTATTTCTCTATGACCACATTAATCTCTGTCTCAGATTGTGCATAATCTAAACTGGGTATATTTTCAACCATTTATTTTTCCCAGTATATCTATATATTCTCTGTATCTATATCACATTGATACATAAATATACTAACACCACCCTTATATCACCCCTTTGGTATCAGAGCCTGCTTCTTTTTGTAGGTGGAAGTAATTAGGATATAAAAAGTCAATGATTGAACAGTAAAAGAGGATTAACTAAAAAGAGATTTCATGATTAATAATTGGTGAAAATATAATTAATCTGAAAAAGGTTTTGGGTATGCTAAGTAAGTCTCGTGTGAGCCGTGTTAGGCATTTAGGGCAGTGAGAGCAGTGGCCGCAACCAAGTTTTGAAGATTAATCATATTGACATTAATTATTAAAAATGGAAACTTTTTTATGTAAATCATCTAATACTGTTAAATCGGACGACTCAGATTCATTAGAGATAAAAAAGATAATAAATAAAAATGAATTAATATTGGAAGACTTCTGTAAAGCAATTGATGAATGGGAAATACCTAAAGTAGATAAGAAACAGATTTATGAGATTCCAAAGTTAAATATTTTTAAAACGGATTACATAATTAAAACTGAAGAAAGAGATTTTCAATTAAGTAAACCTTTTGAAAGGATAATGCTTTTGTCACCTAAAACTTTGCAGCATCACAGGAATAAAAAGTATAAGTATATTCATATTGGTATGATACAAGTTGGTATAAAACCTTTAACACGTGAAGGTTTAAATACAAGTATATTAGCAGTAGTAAGAGATGCAAGGCATTTAATTTTTCAAGATTCATTGTTAGGATCTATAGAAACAAGTTTAAGTGAGGGACCCATTTCATTTGATATTTATCCAGATATGTCAATTTCATTAAATGATAAAAATATTTTAGAAAGTATTGTTTTAGAGGTAAAAACTCATAATTATAAAATGAAACAAGGATCTATACCAATAGCATTAATATATAAAATTCATTATAAAGCAATGAACTCAGCATTTGGAGTAAAATATAAGTTACAAAAGAACTTAGGAGAAACCAAGTTTTTACAAACTGATTTAATTAAAACTAATACGGTAATTCCTAAAACAATTCAATGGAAAGATATAACGTTGCCTGATGAATGGATTCTAGAAAGAGTAGCACCTCCACCAGAACCAGAAACAGTAAAACCTAATGTAAATTTAAGTAAAATTGAACAATTCGAAGATGGTAAAGTTTCATTAAAATTTAATAGGAGCATGAGTTCAAGATATACAGGATCAACATCATCTGTAA
>CANYBF011155640.1:0-29325 GCA_948192965.1 Dalechampia spathulata | reverse complement strand
GAAAAAATTTCAAAATTCCGTCATTTTGATTGATGGTTAAATGATGTGTCCTACACAGAAGGTAGAGTCAAATTGACATGACAAACAAAGAGTGATGCAGCCCATCATTTCCATCAGCCCAATAATAATAATAATAATAATAATTATTATTATTATTATTTAATAATAATAATAATAATAATAATAAATACCTAACTACTCATAATAATAATAATAATAATAATAATATTATTATTATTAATACAAATAGTAATCATATAATATAATTTTAAATATTATATTATTATTATTATTAAAATTATTAACCATCTATTTTATAATCATTAAACTATTAAAATATAAATTATTATTATTTATAATCTCAATTTTATAAATTATTATTAATAATTACATGTGATCATTTTTTCATCATTATAATATAATTATTTTATTTTATTTATATGATAATTAATAATATTAATATGAGTAGTATTTGTATAATTGTATTAATAAAAAAATAAAATAAAATTATTAATTTATTAATAATAATTTATGAAATTGAGATTATAAATAATAATATTTTATATTTTAATATTTTAATGATTATAAAATAGATGGTTAATAATTTTAATATTAATAATAATATAATATTTAAAATTATATTATATTAATAGTATTTGTATTATTAATAATATCAATAATAATAATAATAATAATATTAGAAATATTTACGTATTTATTATTATTAGTATTAATTATTATTGTTATTATTATTATTATTAATTATTATTATTATTATTATTATCATCATCAACAGTCAATCTTTATACATTTTTTTTAATTTTTTATCACGTGGTTGCCACATCATGACACATATCTGACTTTTATGATCTATCATCCGACCTCCTCCGACTAAAGTGGTGATCAACTAAAAAATAGAAAATTTATTTTCCATGCACACTAAAGAAAGAATTTTGAAATTTTTTTAACCAAAAAGAAATTGCTCCTCATTCATCCATCCGCTCACTCTCTTTATATGTTCTTCAAGTTAGAAAAAAGAAGAAATGAAACTCTAAGGTAGTGATAATAGGAGCCTGGTTTAATAACCTCTGTTTGTCTTTTTCTTCGATCAATCACTAATACAATCTTTGCACGTCAACATTGTGTCGTTTCCATGTGGAAAAATCATTCTTATGACCGCTTACATTTACATGTATCCAAAAATTTCTGTCAACTTCCATTCATGCCTCACCGATCCATAACACCAACCTATATGCCTAAAAAAGCATTCATCGATTATATAGATGATGTTTATTAATTTTCCATATAAATCCTAATTATGATTGATGTGTTATAGGAACAAGTTTTGATAAATCTTCAGGAAAATGGAAAATATAAGCTAAAAATGATGTTTCTGGTGCAACTGAGATATATTCTGCTAGGCAAGAGGTGAAAACAGCAAAGAATACATTCCTGAAATTCCTGGAATGGAAAGCTTTCCTGGAGAAATTATTCATTCCAGTGAGTACAAATCATGTTGTGAGTATCAAGGCAAGCATGTGTTGTTGGTAGGTTGTGGAGATTCTGGTATGAAAATCAGCTTTAATCTTTCAAGTTATGGCGCAAATACTGCAATTGTTGTTGGAAGCCTTGTAAGTTGGCCAATGTGTTACTTTCTTCATCTCTCTTTATTTTTTATTTTTTTTATTTTTTAAAAAATTTGAAATTTTCGAAAATATCAAAATAAAGTTTTTCAAAAAAAACATATTATTTTTATAAGAAAAATTATTAAGTCTTCAAAAATCATTACTATCTATCATTTTTTATTTTTTAACTTATTATTTTTTAATATATAATACATATATTTTGCCAATAAAAATGTGATTTAAGATTAAAAATTAATTAAAATATAAAAAAATATTATTCTAAATTAATATTAAAAAATTTATAATTAAAGTTTTTGATTTCAAATACATAAAATATACTTTTGAAATATTTCCAACATATATTTAGATGATATCTTTTCAATATATCTTTTTAGTATATTATACATATACTATAAGTATAAGTATACTTATTTGCATACTCAAGCACCTAATAATCAAATCATTTTATCCACTAATTTGCGCACTCTATTTACGTATAGTTGCATCATGAACAAGTCTGAGGCTGATCACTTGTTCAAGTAGTTCTCCTGGTCTCAAGCTTCTTCTAGGAATTGAAGAAGGTTAAATAGTTATAATATCAGTTCTCTTGGCTGTTAATGCTTCTCAAGAATTATTGAAATTTGCTTTTGGTAGCGATTCAAGTACGTCCATATATCCTTGAAATTGGGTGTCATTTATCATCGAGTCTTGGATCTCATATATGGCATGTATCATGATGGATCTTAGGAAGATTGCTGCCGGATTGAAAGATATTTTAACAGGAAAAATAATTGGTATGGGTGGAGTGGACAAGACAATTCGAGAACATACAACACCATCGTTGATGGATTTGTGAAAATGCACGATTGAAGGGTTGAACTTCTTGAATGTCGTCCACCTGAGATGGTTATATTGCTGTAAATACAATCTTGAATATTTCAAATATTGTGATTTATTATTGTTTGGCACGAAATTGAAAAAAACGTGTTTTGCGGGCGTGCCAGAAGTAAAATCCTCAATAAATGCGCCTGGCGATTGTGGTTCCTCAAGCTCCTTGGAACAATTTGCTTGAACGTGTTAAATGTATCGTTTGGGATTAGCTTAGCTTTGAGAAATATCAGCGAACTTTGGAAATAAACGAAAAACTGAGGAATAGCCTTGAAGAAATGAATTGTATTAAATGAAAGACAAAAACAAGCTTAAATGATAAACAAAAGGAATAATGCTTGAACAGAGAAAGTTGAAACAGAAGAAGTTCTTGTATTTTTGTTTGTGCTCGTTCTTTTTTTTTGGTTCCCCTTGATTTTTCCCTTGCTTTCTATTTTATCCCAGCCTCTTACAAAAACTACCGAAGTAAATAACTGCTGCCCACCACACAATTGAAATAACTGCTCACCTTTTCAATCTGCTGCCCACTCTTTACCCATGTTCCACGTTCCTTATTCCTTAGAAAAACTGCTGCTACTTCCTCATTTAATAACTACTATTATTTTTGCTAGTTGCTTTTAATAATTCTTAATTATTAATTAAAATTTAATTAGATGATTAATAGTCCTAAAAAAAAATTCTAATTTAATTAAACTAATTTAAAATTTTTGAATTTAAGCCAAACAATTATCTATGAATAACAAATCAATAATAATTAATATTACATATAGGAAGCAATATTAGTTATTGAAAAGTATATTTATTTATTTATTAACATATATTTTTAAGTAATCACCGACAGGATAGAAGCAAATGATAGTTGCCGAGACAGACTACAGGATGGCGGGCCCGGACGTTGCTGAAAGGTGAACCGGGTGAAAAGTCACGACCCGGCTATCAAATTTTTGAATCCCGTAAAGCTCACCATCGCTTAAGCTTAAGCTTACCCAGCCTAGTCTACTAAAAGAGGTACAAGTTCGCTGCATTCAAATTTCTATCAAAATTTTTACACCATTTTCCTTTATTTCTTACATATCTTTAACAATTCAATCTTTATATTTTATCTCTTCATCATCATCGTATCTCTATTAATCCTTCGCATTATCTCAATCCTCTTCCTCGGTTTCTTCGCTATCTTCTCCTCATACATTTTTTCTTTAATTAGCCAAGGTTTCTTCACCACATTCAATGTGGCACGAGATGGATAATGTTCTTTAATAAACAGAAACTTGAAGTTGAGATTCAGAATCATGATACTTGTGGGAACCTGGTATATGTGTCTGTTTATATACACACACACACAGAGTCATGGCAAAATCATAAGCAGATAATAACAGCAAATACAAGAGGATTGACCCGTTTAATCCTTACGTTGATTTTCAGCCAATGCTGGAAAACTTGACAAGAAGCACCCCGACTGTTGAGTGAATTACTGGCCATCCCCACTTTGACATTGCTTGGAAGTTGCAGGCTTTGATGCATCTAGAGTTTTAATGAAAGCCCACCATATTTGTTCCCCTCATCTAAGCTTCACATATTCGGTCATACAGAATCCTGGCACATTGGCCCATATCAAAAAGCTTGTCTCATGCCTTTGCAGGACCCCATCCCATGTAAGACGCAGAAAATGTCAGAGATCTGAAATGTGCTTTTATGTTAACAATATCTATTTATGCACACCTTGATATTAACAAGTTAACTACATTATTTCTACCTCTAGCCGTTGAATATGACCCCTGGCAGGATGCCGAACGCGTTTTCTAAATAGCCATGATCTTCAAGAATTGATTCTTCCGATTCAAAACCTGTCATTTTGCAATTAATTTCAAGTTTGTTCATTGATCCAACGTCGTTTTATGAAATTCCATTGAAAAATCTCATTCCTTTCTTTCACATGAAAAGATTTACTATAAATTGATTATATATTTAATATGAGAAAACTGTTATTATCATGAAATCTTTAAACATTATTGAATATTATCAAACATAAAGTAAAATATTAAAAATAAAATATGAGACTGATTTTTTCTAGCTTATTATTTTAGGTTTAATTACATTTGATTTGCCTTTTTTCAAAAATAAAATTTACATGGGTTTGAGTATAAATT
The DNA here is from genome assembly GCA_948192965.1 of Dalechampia spathulata. NCBI lineage: Eukaryota > Viridiplantae > Streptophyta > Magnoliopsida > Malpighiales > Euphorbiaceae > Dalechampia > Dalechampia spathulata. The sequence goes on along the minus strand of CANYBF011155640.1, from coordinate 24,665 downwards.
GTAAAACTAAGCAATGATTTTAATAATTTGATGACATATTAGTCTATGAACCCATTATGAGCCATAAATAATTTGGTAAATATCATATTAATAGTTTCACAATTGCTAGTTTGACAGACAATTTTAATATCAATTTTTTAAAAAAAAAATAAAAAAAAATCATTAACTTTGCATTAAATTGAAAAGTTATTTTAAAAATTATATTGTTAAAGATTTTCATCCTATCTCATGCATCATATATTTTTTCACAAAATAAAAATACTATTTTGTTAAAATAATTTTTTAATTATTTAATATTTTACAAAACATCTATAAAAAGTACTTAAGCATTAAAAATTATTTTGAAAAAGTCTTATCAAGATTGAATTATGTCAAAGTTTGTGTGTTAATCTAACAATATAATAATTAATATTGAACTAGTTTCTACAATATTTTAAACATTTTCGTTTCATATAACATGACCAATAAAAAAGTTATTGGAAATAAAAAAAATTGATTATTAATCCAACTTTGTCTATTAAAATAAGAAAGTTGATCACAATTAGACATAACTTTGTTTTGCCTATTTTAAAAATGATGATGGCTTAGATATGTTTTTACATTTGGATTCTTATAGACATTATAAGTAATTATATATAGTACTCCTTTGCATTTATTTATTTTTGGACAATTTTGATCATATTAAAACCTAATTTGACCAAATTAGTAACAATATGTGGTTATTATTTGGATATGAAAAAAATTATTTTACATTTTTAAAATTGAAATAAGGAATAATATTTTAATAAAAAATATTTTTTTTGATTATTTTCATCAAATCTAATGTGAATGATAAAAAATATAGATATGACTATAAATTTAGAGAAGTTTGTTGCGACATTTTATAAAAATTGTTAATATTTTTCAAAATTTATTATATTCAAACTTTATAGTCTTGATATGACAAAAATTCATTCATATTAAGATATATAATATAAATTATATAATTTAATTATTAGTTTATAATAAATTGTTGATTTCTTTAATTATTTATGTTTTTCACATCAAATTGATCACTTAAATCTATATTTTAAATCATCTTGTGTATTTAAGTTTTAAAATTTTTATGAATATCAATTTGTTTTGCACTCTTTTTTTATTGGATAATTACTTGAATAGAAAAGCCTTTTATTTTTTCTTTATTTCTCTTCTATTAATCCATTAATTTACTCATAAAATTTTTTTTCATCACTTTCTTCTTTCTTCTCATTCTTTATCAAATCAACCTACTATTTTCTATCACACCAAAAACCCGTCGTTGCTTGTCACCTTAGCTCCCGCCTCTAATTTCACTAACCATCGAAGGTCAAAACATCATAACACAGGAGATACTTTCATTTCCACCACAAACCAACAAACCTTTTTATTTTTATTTTTACATAAACAGAGAAATTGCACGAGAAATCAACCCTCTTTTCCTACATTGTTGTTTTATCTGGAATTTTCGGAGAAAGCTGTTTTCTTGGTGGGATTCTTAGTGGTGCATAATACCTTCAACAGTTTCATGAACTGTTTTATCAATGGGTTAGCTTTGCCCATTATTCGTTCCAACGACAATATGAACTATTGTCTTCTCTATTCTTTGGTCAATATGGTTAAAAAGAAAGAAGTCATATTCAATAACACAGAACCTGATGTTGCCAAATCATTTGAGAGCATCCTTATAAGGCTGACATTCCGGATTTTAGCAGTCGATAGCTTATTTCCTTGCATGGCTATCCAGGTTGTTGCATTGGCACATAGTATTAGATGCTGGGAGAAACAACCAGTCAGGAATCCACGAATTGTGAAATGGAAAGTGCCTGGTATTGACTCAATTGAAATGGATCACGCACGCTTCTTCCTTAGGTAAACCAGGTCTGGCAAGAATAGGTGGGATATTGAGAGACTCAAAAGCTCATTTTAAGGCAATCTTTTCATGCTGGGTAGGATGTAAAGAGTCTAATGAAGTACAAACATGAAAGCTTGGTAGAGAAATGGAAACCTAAAACCATAAAAAATGTAAAAATTGAGCTTCAAATTTTTATATCACAATTTTTTAAGATGGTATGAAATACAACGTCGTCATCCGCTCACTTGCACACACATATACATACGTGATCTTTATTTTCTTGTATAAATGTAATGTCTCTCAATATATATATATATATATATATATATATACATTGAACTAGATCTATCACATCCTTATAAGCATCCTGTTTTAGGACATGTTGGTGCTTGACGACCTGGTGCTCGTGGCGACGAACTTCCGCCTACTTCAGCTTTTATTTCGTTAAACTTGATTTGCTTGTCATTAATCTTATGTCCTGCAACCAAAAAAACTGATTAAATCAGATGAAAATAGAACAAAACTTTGAACAACTTCAGACAACTTACTGGGCTTATGCATAATGGATGACGATCTGGCCAATACAACATGAGATGATGACAACAACAAAAGAAACAACAGCAAATTAATCATACAAAGAGAAAATAAGCTCTTCCTATACATCTTTTCTTTGAAGAAAAAGTTATGTTTTAGTCTAAGAAAATAAACAAGTTTCTTACCAGACTTTATACAAGCAATTGCCCACTTGATATTAATTTTGTCAAACTTCGAATGGGTAGTTATGATTTTTTTATTTGTTAAGAGGTATAATACTTAATAAATAAATATTTCATTTTATAATATTTGTAATTCTCAAAGTAAATTAATTTTAAAATTTTTATAATAAAATCATATATCAGAAAATATATAATTGACTCCACGCTCAGAAAATAAGAATGCAATTTTTGTTTTCATTTTAAAATCATACATAACAAGGTTTTTTATTAATTAAAATATGATATTACAGGAAAAATCAAAACATATAAGAAATTAATTATTTCTTGTACTTCCATATTTTAATTTATAAAACAAAATCTCATTGAAACTTTCCGCACAAAGACGTAGACTTCATTGTAGATTTGTCAAATTTAGAATAAAAGATATTAACTTATTGACATTACTACTTGTTCTTTTGGCAGCAACTTTGATTTATTTGGTCATGGCATATTAAAAGAATGATTCAACATTCAATAGACTTCCACGTTAAGGTTGTTAAACATCAATATAAATTTTAATATTATGTAATAATGATCAAAATAAATATTAAAATAGATTATACATCAACTTTTTATTTTTTTGCAGGAATTAATAAAAAAATCAATTAAATTTATTAGTTGGACTCTCAACCAAAAATATTGTTAATATGTTTGTTTTATTCATAGATAATAATAAAAAGAATCAAAAAGAAAACAAACATATAAAAATAGAAAACTATTTGAAAAAGATTCTTGAAAATCTATTTATAATCATGCAAGGTAGTGGTAATTGATAACATGATATACATGCATGAAATTAATTCATGTTCATATATATAATCAAATGAAAATGTAATATAAATTAAAAAAAATTTAAATTTTATCTAATTTTTTTATTTGAAATTACATAGATTTACTAATTTTAATTCATGAAAAACAAAGCCAAGTTGCATGTTTAAGAACTAACTACCATTGAAGGGGATAATTAATGTCAAATATTGTATGGAATTTATACAGTAAACTATAACTTTTGCTATATAAAATGTGTAATAGTAACATATATTTCATTATTGATTTAAGCAGAATTATTCCTTTTATAAGTCAATTATTTTATTTGATTCAATGTACATCTTATGCATAAAAGCCACTTCCAGTGATGAATATTTAGTTTGGTAACTTTTATATCTTCTTTAATTTCCTTAGTTTTATATGTTCAATCGATTCAAAATTTTGTTAATATCGGTTATATTATTTTTCTAGTTATATAAGTTCGTTAGTTTCATTATGATTTTTTTCTTATACAAATTCATTAAATATTTATTTAAATTGAATTCATTAGATTTAATTATATTGTTTGAGTAGAACAAACATATAAACTTCATAATCTGCAGTAAATGATATCTTATATGAGCTTATTTCACTATAAAAGCAAACACCTCCACTCTCATTCTCACCCACCCCACTCACTCATTCATCCATTCTCTCACTCTCTTTATATGTTCTTCAAGTTAGAGAAAAGAAGAAATGAAACTCTAAGGTAGTGATAATAGGAGCACGCCCAGCTGGTTTAACAACCTCTGTTTGTCTTTCTCATCGATCAATTACTAATATAATCCTTGTACGTCAACGTTGTGTCGTTTCCATGTGGCAAAATCATTCTTACGACCGCTTACATTTGCACATATCCAAAAATTTCTGTTAACTTCCATTCATGCCTCAACAATCCATAACACCAACCTATATGCCTAAAAAAGCATTCATCGATTATATAGATGAATGTTTATTAATTTTCCATATAAATCCTAATTATGATTGATGTGTTATCCCAACAATTTTTGATAAATCTTCAGGAAAATGGAAAATAGAAGCTAAAAATGATGTTTCTGGTGCAACTGATGAGGTATATTCTGCTAAATTTTTGGTGGTTGCACGAGGTGAAAACAGCAAAGAATACATTCCTGAAATTCCTGGACTGGAAAGCTTTCCTGGAGAAATTATTCATTCCAGTGAGTACAAATCATGTTGTGAGTATCAAGGCAAGCATGTATTGCTGGTAGGTTGTGGAGATTCTGGTATGAAAATCAGCTTTAATCTTTCAAGTGATGGTCAAATACTGCAATTGTTGTTGGAAGCCTTGTAAGCATTTGTGGAGATTCTGGCAAGCATGTGTTGCTGCAATTGTTTTTCATTTTTTTTTGCATTTTTGACATTTTAAAAATTTGAGATTTTCGAAAATTATGATTTTTCAAAATTATGATTTTTCAAAAATTTCATAAAAAAATGAATTTTATAGATTTTTCAAAAATGAGTTTGTCAAAATTATGATTTTTCAAAAATTTCATAAAAAAATGAATTTCCAAAAATATTTTCAAAATAACACCTTTGAAGATTAAACTATACGTTATAGAACCATAAAAAACACATTATTTTTATAAGAAAAATTATTTATTTTCTAAAGTCTTCAAAATCATTACTATCTATCGTTTTTTATTTTTTAACTTATTATTGTTTAGTATGTAATACACATATTTTGCTAATAAAAATGTGATTTAAGATTTAAGATTAATTAAAATATAAAAAATGTTATTCTAAATTAATATTAAAAAATTTATAATTAATATTTTTGATTTTAAATACTTAAAATGTACTTTTTAAATATTTCTAATATATATTTAGATAATATCTTTTTACTATATGATACATATAATTTTTTAAATATTTCTAATATATATTTAGATAATATTTTTAACATATTATACATATAATATAAGTATACATATTTGCATACTCAAACACCTAATAATCAAATCATTTTATCCACTAATTTGCGTACTCTATTTACGTATAGTTACATCATGAACAAGTCTGAGACTGATCACTTGTTCAAGTATTACTCCTGGTCTCAAGCTTTTTTGAGGAAATGAAGAAGGTAAAAAAGTTATAATATGAGTTCTCTTGGCTGTTAATACTTCTCAAGAATTATTGAAATTTGGTTTTGGTAGCAGTTCAAGTACGTCCATATATCCTTGAAATTGGGTGTCATTCATCATTGAGTCTTGGATCTCATATATGGCATGTATCATGGTGGATCTTAGGAAGATTGCTGCTAGATTGAAAGAAATTGCAGCAGGGGAAATAATTGGTATGGGTGGAGTGGACAAGACAATTCGAGAACATACAACACCATCGTTGATGGATTTGAGAAAATGCGTGATTGAAGGGTTGAACTCCTTGAATGTCCACCTGAGATGGTCATATTGCTGTAAATACAATCTTGAATATTTCAAATATTGTGATTTATTATCGATGAATAATAAATGAATAATAATAAATATTACATGTGGGAAGGAATATTAATTATTGAAAAGTAAATTTATTTATTTATTAACATATACTTTTAAGTAATTATGAGTTCACTACATTTGAATTTCTATCAAAATTTTTACACTATTTTCTTTCTTTTATTTCTTACATATTTTTAATAATCTTCATATTTTTTCTCTTAATCATCGAATCGAATCGAATGATCCAACCTCGTTTTATGAAATTTCACTGACAAATCCCATTCCTTTCTTCCATTTTTATCAATATCTTATCTAACTTAATAATTTAACTCACCAAATGACTTCTAACATAAATCTAATTTCAAAATCATTAATTAAAATTTTTTAATTTAATTATAACATCCATCTATGTTTTCAACAGTTTTTAAAAAATTATCGTAAAGAAAAATAGATAAATAAAACAATTTAGAAATATCATGGTGAAAAAATTAAAAATATTACATAATTAATCATAAATATAATTTTTCAACCCAACTAATAATATCAAACAATTGAAAAATTCATTGTTGATCTTTTATTTACTTGTTTTTCACTTCATAAACAATTTTGTATAAAAATATGTACACAAATCACCTTATGAACTTCCTCCAATACTTCATAATCCAAATTGACATATTAAAATAATAAAAATATTTTATCTAAATTTAATTTGTATTTTTATATATAAATTAAATTTATCTAAATTTGATTTGTTGGATAAATTTTTATGCAAAGCTTATAATTAAGTTTTAATGAAATATTTAGTATGCATTATAAATTAATATTAAATATTTAATTCATCACTAATTAAAATTTATTTATTATGACACCCTCTGTCATGAGAAATTGCTAGACATACAGATCGTAGGATTACTTGACATTTATGATATGAGCTTCACTTATCATGACTAGAAATTAGTAATTGAGCCAAACAAATAAAAAAAATATATGTAGTTTAAGAATATATATCTCACTATTTATATTTTATTTTAACTATAAATATGATCCGTATATGTTAGTAATTTAATAATTTCATCAAAGTTCTATTTATATAATTTATCCTTTTTGTAAAATCATCTATAACGATTGAAATTTTTTAGGGATTTTTCAAATTTGTTAAAAATAATTAGAATTTTTTCAAGATGTCATATTCTTTAAAAATTTTCAAAAATAATGATTTGAAAATATTTGCAAAAATAACACTTCTAAATTTACTTTAATATGCAAAAAGGTCTACTTTAAGTTTATTTTAGGTTTATTTAAAGTAAAAATTCACTATTTTTCAAAATATTCATAAAAATCCATTGTTTTTTTAAAATGTTATTTTTGTAAAACTTCAAAAAATGTTTGATATTGTTATAAAATATAAAGTAAAATTTATCATTTTCATAATTATCCATTTTCTTTTGATCAATTTAAAGATAAAAATTATAATAAAAAGTTCAATGAAAAATTATTCAAAACTAAAACTAGAAAGAATACGAATTGAATATAAAATTTTTAGATTGAATTCTTTGAAGATTATTTGAGATTTAGGCTGTAATAAATTATAGTACAAGTGTATGAGATTCAACATTGTTGTTGGCACTTAAGTTGGGAACTTGAACAAGATTAAGCGAAATATCTTGCTTGTCTTTAGTAGTTAAAAGTACTTCGTAGTTTCACATGTCACTAACCTTTTCTTTCTTTTATCTTTGTCTTTTGATGTGGAATCTTGATAAATATTATGTATCTATCCATGTTGTCCTCGTCCTGGTTTTGACAAACTTCCTCCGACTCCGATTTTAACTTCATTAAAATAAACTTGCTTGTTGTTAATCTTACATCCTGCAACAAGAAAAAGAGATTAAATCACACGAGAAGAAAAGAAAATAAAACTTGAGGGATCCAAATTTACTGTAAAATTAAATTGATTATAAGAAAGATTACCGGGTTTATGGATTTTGATAGGTGTAATCAACGTAACCTGTGAGATGTTGATGTTGGTAATGGGAATAAAAGAAAGAAAAACAAATTGATCATGCAAGCAAGAAACATGCTCCTCCTATGCATCTTTTCTTTTTTACTGAAAACCGTTGATCTGAGAATAAGACTAGTCTACCTTTGGAAAAAGGACCTCTCGATATCGTATTTACACCCATGAAGATAATATTAAAATATAGAGGAGAAATAATTAATAAATATAAATAGATTTTGAATTGACCATGACATGAAGACTTTGATAGCGGTATGTGAAGATTACATATCTCATGCAAAATAGATGTCTTTGCACATGGAGAAAGCCAAAATGGTGTTATAAAATGTTGAATATCATCTTTTTTCATTTCATTTAATTCTTTATATTCATAGATGTTTGGAATTTTTGTTTGAGGTCACAATTCTTTTAATTTTTTTTATTTAATTGAATAATTTTTTAGTTTTTTAAATTATATATTTTTTCAAAAAATCAATTTATTTAGTTTTGGCATCATCAGATTAAAAATAAGTGGGTCTATATATTAATAGTAGGTTTATGATTGAAAATTATGTCGGCGGTCATACGCCAACCGATAAAAAAAAAAAGAAAATCATTTTTGGATATTTATAAAGATGATAAGACAATAGGATTGCTTATTTTTTATTTAAAAATAAAATAAATAAGAAAATTTATGTGAGCCTAATTTTATATTTATAATTGGATTTATTAAGTATCAAACAAGATGGAATAGGATATTGTCCTGGAATTTAGAATGAAGGAGACCTTTGTTGGCATAGGAAGAAGATGACTACTATAATGCTTTACTAATGGATATTAATAGCTTTCAATGAATGGGAGGAAGACAGGTTTGTGCTTTAACTCTAATGGGCTGTACTCGGTGAAATCATTTCTCCAACAGTGAGCACTGTTAAGGAGAATCGGATTTAGCAAAACTGACCAGCTGTGCGGGAAAGCTTATCAGGTTTATGTTAGAAGCAACCTTGCCAGGTTTATGCCCATTTTGTGAGAACCACTCTAAGAATTTTCTGAATTTGTAGTGGAAATGGACGTATTTCCTGTTTTTATAATGTTTTTACCTTGGGCCATCAAGGAGCTGACGTGATAAATTGACCGGTGGATGGAGCTGACCTGATAAAGAAGGACGGGGTATTGACATACACGGCTACGCCGCTTGTTATAGTAGCAGCCCGTCTGGCTTTTTGCAGATCCACATCACAGCAAAGAAAAAAAAATACCTGTAAAAGTCAGACGACCTGCTATTACAATAGGTGGCCCAGTCATGTGTACGCCAAGAGCCCGTCGTTGCTTGGCACCTTACCTCCCGCCTCTAGTTTCACTAACCATCCAAGGTCAAAACATCATAAAACAGGAGATACTTTCATTTCCGCCACAAACCAACAAATTTTTTTATTTTTTTAACATAAACAAAGAAATTCTACGAGGATAAATAAACCATCTTTTCCTATATTGTTCTTTTACCTGGAATTTTTGGAGAAAGCTGTTTTCTTGGTGGGATTCTCAGTGGTACATAATACGTTCAACAGTTTCGTGAACTGTTTGATCAATGGGTTAGCTTTGCCAATTATTTGTTCCAACGAAAAATGGTGAACTCTTCCCTTCTCCATTCTTTAGTCAATATGGTTAGAAAGAAACAAAGTCATATTCAATAACACAGAACCTGACGTTGACAAATCATTTGAAATCATCCTTATAAGGCTGACATTCTGGATTTCAGCAGTCGATAGCTCATTTCCCTGCATGGCTATCCAGGTTGTTGCATTGGCAGATAGTATTAGATGCTGGGAGAAACAATCAGTTAGGAGACCATGAATTGCGAAATGGAAAGCGCCTGGTATTGAATCAATTGAAATGGAACACCCTTCTTCCATAGGTAAACCAGGTCCGCCAAGAATAGGACATTTTAAGGCAATCTTTTCATGCTGGGAAGGAAGTAAAGAGTCTAATGAAGTACAAAAATGAAAGCTTGGTAGAGAATTGAAAACCTAAAGCCATAAAAAATGTAAAAATTGAACTTCAAACTCTTTACATCACAATTTTTGAAGATGATAAGAAATACAACATTGTCATCCGCACTTGCACATCGTATACATATGCGATTTTTATTTTGTTTATATATATATATATGTATGTATGTATGTATAGCTGTATATATGTATATATTGAAGTGGATCTATAACATCTTTATAAGCATCCTTTTTTAGGACATTTTGGTGGATGACCAATTCGTGCTCGTGGCGAAAAACTTCCGCCTACTCTAGCTTTTATTTCATTAAATTTGATTTGCTTGTCATTAATCTTATGTCCTGCAACCGAAAAAATTGATTAAATCACATGAAAATAGAGCAAAACTTTGAACAACTTCAGACAACTTACTGGGCTTGTGCATCATGGATGACGATCTAGCCAATACAACATGAGATGATGACAACAACAAAAGAAACAACAGCAAATTAATCATACAAAGAGAAAATAAGCTCTTCCTATACATCTTTTCTTTGAAAAAAAAGCTATGTTTTACTCTAAGAAAATAAACAAGTTTCTTACCAGACTTTATACAAGCAATTGCCTACTTGATATTGATTAATTGACATAACTACTTTTTCTTTCGTCAACGACTTTGACTTATTTGTTCAGTGGTATATTAAAAGAATGATTCCACGTTAAGAGACATCCACATCAAGGTTGTTAAACATCAATATAAATTTTAATATTATTTAATGATGATCCAAGTGCTGGTTTAACAACCTCTGTTTGTCTTTCTCATCGATCAACCACTAATATAATATAATCCTTGCACGTCAACATTGTGTCGTTTCCATGTGGAAAAATCATTCTTACGACCGCTCACATTTGCATACATCCAAAAATTCCTGTCAACTTCCATTCATGCCTCACCAATCCATAACACCAACCTATATGCCCAAAAAACCATTCCCCATGTATACAGATGAATATATATGAATTTTCCATAAAAATCCTAATTACGATTGATGAGTTATATGAACAAGTTTTGATAAATCTTAAGGAAAATGGAAAATAGAAGCCAAAAATAATGTTTCTGGTGAAACTGAGATACATTCTGCTAGTTGTGTGGTGGTTGCAACAGGTGAAAATAGCGAAGGAAAAATTCCTGAAAAGCTTTTCTGGAGAAATTATTCATTCCAGCGAGTAAAAATCAGGTTGTGAATGTCAAGATAAGCATGTGTTGGTTGTAGGTTGTGGAAATTCTGGTATGAAAATTAGCATTCATGTTCCAAATTATGGTGCAAATACTGCAATTGTTAATAGAAGGCGTAAGTGCCAATGTGTTCCTTTCTTCCTCTCTTTTTATTTTTTATTTTTTGCATTTTTGACATTTTGAAAATATCAAAAACTTCGTAAAAAATGAATTTTAAAAATAACACTTTTCAAAGTTTACATAACCACAAAAAATATATATTATTTTTTATGGAAATACTGTTTTTTTTTTCCAAAATATTACATAAATACGGGAAAACTATTCATTAATTACAAAAGTACTATTTGTATTTTTTATTTCAAAAATATTTTTTATTTTTTAAGTATATAACATATACTTTTCTTATAAAAATGCATTTTGATATTAATAATACTTAAAATAAATTATTTTAGATGGATTATATATATATATAACTAAATTAAGTTATATAATTAATAATAAATTTAAGGATGAAATCAAATTGTGGTATCTTTAAGGAGAGAATGTACACCGCACATATCTGAATGGTGCAATCTGGAGCACCTCTCTCTCAGACTTGTGTTCCCTCGACATCATCGATCCAATCCCGTGAACTCCTCTAGATCTGTCTCTTTCTCGATGAAGCTTGTTTGAAATGCGCCAACAGAGAATACTCTTGGCTGATAATGCTTCTCAAGAATTATTGAATTTTGCTTTTGGTTTACAATTCGGGAGCATACAACACCATCATTGATGGATTTGTGAAAATGCATGATTGAAGTGTTGAACTCCTTGAATGTCCAAATGAGATGGTCATAGTGCTGTAAATACAATCTTGAATATTTGAAATATTGTGATTATTTATCTCTGTTAAACCTTCGCATTATCTCAATCCTCTTCCTCGGTTTCTTCGCTATCTTCTCTTCATACATTTTTTCTTCAAGTAGCCAAGGTTTCTTCACCACATTCCATGTGGCACGAGATGGGACTTAAACGTTTGAGTTTGGTGAGTTGTGCAAGAGTGTTGTTCACACACGAATGCGAATATAAAATAAGTACCAGTGATTGAAAGCTTAAATCATCTCAAATAATAATTGTAAATGGGAATTAATAAAACTAACAACAGCAATTTATATAGCAATAGAAAAGCTTAAATAACAGTAAAAGAACAGCAGCAAACTAAATAACAATAACAGAATTAAAAGGGTAGTAAAATAACAGTAAATTAAAACTCCAAACTAGTAGCAAGCACAACTATGCTTTAATGATGTAACAGTAAAATAAGACTGACAGAATTCTAACAGTAACTGGGCAATATCAACAGAACAAAAATAAGTAACAAATTACAGGAATAAACAGCAGAATAGTGAGAATAACAATCAAAAGAAGAACTTAGGGTAATGAGTTTATGTTTGAAACTATAGATCATTGACAACAACTTACGATAAACTTAAGAATAACATAAGAAGAGAGATTCTATCCCTAGCAATCTATTATTCAATACCATTCAATAACTTGATAGATAAATCTATCCTAGCATTCATCTAATAAGTAAGGCAATGAATCTAATAATAATCCTTTATAAATGAGGCCAACATTCATAAAGAGGATTGTAAAAACAGCAGATTCAAATCAAGTACAACTATAAAAATAAAGCTATCAATAAAATATAGTTCAAACACTTCCCCAACACCTTAAGCAGTTGTTTAGCCTTCCATCTTCAAGTCAAAAATACAACATGTTTAGCAGTCTTTAGAAGGCAAAAAAGAACAATAGAAATAAGGGAAGTTGGAGCTTGTAATCTTCTGATATCAGTAGCTTTCTTCCTTGATTTTCCTTTTTTTGGCTCCTTCAGCTCTTCCTTTCTCCCTTCTCTCCTCCAAAATCTGCGTGATGTGTTCCCGTATATCCCCCTCACTCTCTTGCTCCCCCCTTTTTCTTTCTCCTATGGCTCCTTTCATTCTTTTCTCAATGCCCCACCTTCTGTCATCCACTGCTCTAATTTTGTTTTTCTTGTTCGTTATTTTCTCCACCAGCTATTAATTTCCCATGTGGCTGCCATTTTTGCTTGTCTTTCTTAGCCACTTCCCCCATTCCACATTTATTTAATTGTCCCTACATGACAACATAAATTAATTATTCTATTGATAAAGTAAATTAAAATTACACAAGTTAGGTAAAATAAGTCTTAAATACATCTAATTAACATAAATTAATAAAGAAAAATTAAAATAATTAAACTTAAATAACAATAAAACATGTTGATATCAAATTCGCCATACTTAAAGCTTGCTTGTCCCTAAGCAAGTGATACAAAAACAAAATATAACTATGTAGGTTAGCTGAAAAGTGGTCTAACTAAAATAAGATTCAGCGAAGGTAAATACATTCATCTAGCAATCTCACATGATCAACGAATAAGATTTGCATTGGAGAACAATAATCTCATATAAGAAAGACTTTTCTAGCATCCAATTTAGCAAAAATATAGAAAAACCATCCAATTATTACCACAACTCAAGGCAAACAAAATCAAAACAAAATAATTTTAAGTTTGAAAAATCTAGGAGTATTATAGCACTACTAAGAATAACTCATCAATTTACCAATGGTTTCAAAACAATTCCTCAAGACATTTTTAGGAATAATTTTTTTTATTATGGGCAATTTCCTCTTTTTGTGATCAATTCTTTAACAAAATTGCATTTTTAATTCAAGTCACAATTAAGAAAAGAGGTGCTTTGCATACTCTTGCTTTACTTCAAAGCACATACGGACTTACAATGCATGAAGCAGCGGAGTAAATGCCTTATTAATTTGTGCTTAGCACTTATTTCATCAATTTTTTTTGTGTCCCTCATTCTTTATTGGATTGTTGAGAAACCAAAATGATAAATAATGAATTAATTTAGCAGCAAATCCAAAGGATCATTAAGCATAACTCCAAATTCAAAATTTTCATTGAAAATTTTTTTTCTAAAGCCAATGAGTTGTTTAAATAATATGGAAAGCATTCTTAATTAAAGATAAAATGAAATTCTTAAAAAGGACTATCATATATAAGATTATAGGAAAGTATTGCAAATTTTAACTTGTATTCATGCAAAAGGACCAAAAGAAATAATTTAACTAAGTTGAAGCTTATTTAAGTAGATAGCTTTTCACTACAACCATAGAAAGAAATTTATTTAAGGTATTATAGATAAAGTTTTTGGGATAAGAGCTAAAGCATAAAAGAATTATTATTAGCCAACATGAAGAAAATCAAAAATCCTAAAACATGAAAAGAGGGAAAAATAAATAAACTCCCTATCAGAATTTGACTTATACTCAAAATTGTAACCAAAATAATCATTAAGTTCAAAGGAAACATGAGTCAAAATTATCTGCAGAGAGAGGGAATAAACAAAACTAATAACATATAAATACATTAACAAGAGTTAAGAACTTAGAAGAAAATAGTAAAATTTACTTTAAAAATTTTTATTTTTATTTTTATTTTTTATTTGTTTTATTTTTTTTAATTAAGGTAGCATAAAACAGAATTCTCAGCTGATCACTTAACAATCATAAAATTATTGAACCTCATGGTCACAATTTAAGCTATCAAAATAAGCAAAATGATAAATCATTCAAAACATCTCGTAATTCACAAAGCTGAAACTGAAAAATAATAAGTGGAATCCTTAAATTCATAGAAAAATTTAGCACTAGATCAATAAAGAATCACTCATCAACTTCCATTTAACAGCAGAAAACATTACCCATAGCATCACAGTTCAATATGCATTCAAATGATAGAGATAAATCCAGCAGAATAATCAGAAAAACATATGCAGTAAAATCATAGACAACTCCACAAAACAGCAGCAATAATGAATTTGCTACAACCGCACAACACATGCATATGAGATGAGGGAGTACTCATACCTTGAAGTATGAAAAACCAATCACCCAGAAATTCCAGCAGCTCAAAGGAGATTAAAATGCAATTCATATAATAACAATAGGAAATATAAGAGCAAACCATAACTAAAGCAAAAATAAAAAAAATAACTAAAACTGAAATCAAATAATAAAAAAATAATAAGAAAAAGTAGAGGAATTAAAAATGTTTTATTCTTAAACTGAAACTTCCTTGGGCATAGCTGTGTTAGGTAGCAGGCTCTTCCAGAAAGACAGCAGCTTCCTTAGTTGGTGTTTCGGCAGAATTATAAAGTTTGAGTCTTTGACCATTCATACGAAAAATTTTGCCATCAGTCCCTTGTAAATCCACAGCTCCATTGGTTAGGACATGGATAACTTGAAATGGTCCAAACCATTTAGTTCTAAGTTTGCCAGGAAAAAGCCTGAGACGAGAATTAAACAATAGAACTTGGTCTCCAATTTTGAATTCTTTAGCTAAAATCCTTCTGTCATGCCATAGCTTGGTCCGCTCCTTATAAATATGAGCATTCTCATAGGAGTTTAGCCTTATCTCCTCAAGCTCGTTGAGCTGAAATAGCCATTTCTGACCAGCCTGCTGGAGATCAAAATTCAAAGCTTTGATAGCCCAAAATGCCTTATGTTCCAGCTCCACGAGAAGATGACAGCTCTTGCCATAGACTAGCTGAAATGGTGTAAGGCCAATGGAAGTCTTGAATGCAGTTTTATAGGCCCAAAGAGCATTATTAAGCTTGACTGCCCAATCCTTCTTAGATGAATTCATTATTTTTTGAGGAATCCATTTCAATTCCCTGTTATTGATTTCCACTTGTCCACTGGTCTGTGGATGGTACAGTGTAGCAACCTTGTGATGAACCTCATATTTCTTTGACAGAGAAGCAATGAGAGAGTTGCAGACCTCCATCATAGATTATTGTTCTAGGAGTTCCAAACCAGGGGAAAATAGTCTGCTTCATGAATTTCTTTACTACATTGGCATCATTAGTTGGAGTAGCAACTGTCTCTACCCACTTTGATACATAATCCACCATAACCAAGACATAGCGATTCCCTTTTAAACTTGAAAAAGGACCCATAAAATCAACTCCTTAAATATCAAAAAGTTCCACCTCAAGGATATTGTTCAAAGGCATTTCATGTCGACTAGATATACCACCCATCCATTGATAACTATCACAACTCAAATAGAAGTTTCTTGCATCCTTAAACAATGTAGGCTAAAAGAGACTACTTTTTAGGATTTTTACAACAGTCCTTGAAGGATCGAAATGATCACCTACAGGCATAGAATGGCAATGTTCCAACATTGATTGGAATTCCTCATTAGGGATACATCAATGGATCAGTCCATCTCCACATCTTTTAAACAATAAAGGATCATCCTAATAGTAAAAGGAAACATCTCTCATGAACTTCTTCCTTTGGGCATAGGAAAAATCAAGTGGCATAGTCTGAGTAGCCAAGTAATTAGCAAAATCAGCAAACCAAGGATAACCAGAAGAGGATACAGATAGCAAATGCTCACCAACAAAGGAATCATCAAAAATTATTTCTGAATCAAGGTTGATTAGAGAAGCAGAAGGGATTTTAAACTAGTGATCAGCCACACAATTTTCACATCCTTTCTTATCCCAAATTTCATAATCAAACTCCTGAAGTAAGAGAATCCATCGAATGATTCTGGACTTAACTTCTTTCTTATGCATTAAGTACTTGAGTGCTGAATGATCAATGTATACAATAACCCTTCAAGCAATAAGATAGGAGCAAAACTTCTCAAAAGCATAAACAACAGCTAGGAACTCTTTTTTATGGTTGTGTAGTTCTTTTGTGCATCATCAAGAAGTTTACTCGCATAATAGATTGCATAAGGCCTTCCATCTTTCCTTTGACCGAGGACAGCTCTAATGGCAAAGTTGCTTGCATCACATATCAATTCAAAAGGTAATGAAAAATCTAGTGGTCTCAATATATGAGCTAAAATTAAAGCATTCCTCAGAGTCTCAAATGCTTTCACACACCCTTCATCAAAATTAAACACCATATCTTGAGCTAGCAAATTGCAAAGAGGCTTGGCAATCTTAGAGAAGTCCTTTATGAAATGATGGTAGAAACCTGCATGACCAAGGACACTTCTGATTTCTTTCATTGAGGTGGGAGGTGGAAGATTTGCTATTGCTTCTATTTTTGCTTTGTCTACTTCAATCCCTTTGAAGAAACCGTGTGTCCCAACACTATACACTCAGTCACCATAAAGTGACATTTCTCCTAATTAATGACAAGATTATGCTCTATACACCTGTCTAAAACTTTAAAAAGATTTGCTAAACAATCTAAAAAGTCAGTACCATAGATAGTGAAATCATCCATAAACACTTCAACCGATGAATCAATCAAATCAGAAAATATAGAAAGCATACATCATTGAAATGTTACAGGAGCATTACAAAGACCAAATGGCATAAGATAGAAAGCAAATGTTCCATATGGACAAGTGAATGTAGTTTTATCTTGATCATGTGGATGAATGGGAATTTGATAAAATCCAGAAAAGCCATCAAGCAAACAAAAGAATGAGTATTGTGCAAGCTTTTCTAAGACTTGATTAATGAAAAGAAGTGGAAAATAGTCCTTACAGGTTGCTAGGTTTAATTTTCTATAATCCACACACATTCTCCAACCTGTAACCACACGTGTAGGAACCAATTCATACTTATCATTTTCAACAACAGTGATGCCTCCTTTCTTAGGAACCACCTGAATTGAACTCACTCAAGGGCTGTCTGAAATGGGGTAAATGATGCCATTATCAATCAATTTAGTAATTTCCTTTTTCATAACATCCTTAAAGGTGGGATTTAGCCTTCTTTGTGGCTTAATGGAGGGTTTTGAACCCTCTTCCAACAAGATACGATGCATGCACACACTAGGACTAATGCCTTTTAAATCAAAAATTGTGTAACCAATAATCTTCTTATATGCTCTAAGTGTGTCAAGCAAAGCATTTCATTGTGCATCATTCTTAGCTATTGTATCATAGGATTTTAAAAATCAGGGTTTAGATATACATACTTGAGTTGAGAAGGCAACGATTTCAATTCAGGTGCTGATTTTACTGATGCAAGCTCCTGAGCATATCTATACTTGTTTACCTAAGAAACTTTAAAAACAGAGTCTGGTTCTACTGATTCTGAGAAATTACACTATTTATCAAGAAATATCTCCAGCTCAGGCTCAGTAGACTGATTTGTCAAAATTGATCCAAGAATCTCCCCTACACACTCATCAATAATATCCATTGAGTCTATCCGAGAGCAAGTTTCCATAGGTATGGGCTGCTTTACTACTTGGAAAACATCATACACCTCCTTTTCATCTCCTACTTCCAAAGTCAATTTCCCACCCTTCATGTCAATGAGAGTTCCGGCTGTCCTTAATAAAGGTCTACCAAGTAGGATAGGTACATGTGGATCCTCTTCAATGTCCATAATCATGAAGTCAACTAGAATGACAAACTTTCTCACTAAAATTGGAACATCTTCCAAAATTCCCAAAGGATGTTTAACCGATCTATCCGCTAATTTAAAGAGACATAGTGGTAGGATTCAATTCATCAATGTTCAACTAATTGTCTATGGAAAGTGGCATGAGACTCACACTAGCTCCAAGATCATATAATGCCTTGTCAAATATTAGATCTCTTATTTTGCATGGGATAGTGAAACTACCAGGATCTTTCAACTTGGGTGGTAATTTTTGAACCATGTGAGAGCACTCTTGAGCTAAGGCAACCAATCCATACTCCTCCATCTTGATCCGATTGCTTGTGATATCTTTCATGAACTTTAAGTAGTTTGGTATTTCCCTTAAAGCTTGGGAAAATGGAATGGTGATGTGCAGCTACTTAAATGTATCTAAAAACCTTCCAAACTGCTCATCAAGCTTCTTTTTTATGAACCTTTGAGGGAATGGTAAAGGTAAGGTATGAATAAAAACTTTATCAACTGGTTGTTTACCTTTGTCTTTCACTCTTTGGGGCTACTCTGGTGGTTGAACCAAGTCTACATCAAGTCTGGCTATAATTTCTGTATCAGGTTTTCTGCTGGTACAAGTGTGCTATTCTCCTGTTTGATCAAATGAATTCTTAATTTCCTGATTTTCCTCTACAATA
The DNA here is from genome assembly GCA_948192965.1 of Dalechampia spathulata. Taxonomy (NCBI): domain Eukaryota; kingdom Viridiplantae; phylum Streptophyta; class Magnoliopsida; order Malpighiales; family Euphorbiaceae; genus Dalechampia; species Dalechampia spathulata. The sequence continues at coordinate 5,427 of CANYBF011155640.1, read as the reverse complement.
GTCCTTTTCTTATCCACTCCAGTAGATTTTTGCATTTTCCCATCAAGCTAAACTCATTCCACCTTCTTCCCTCCTCTTAAGTCAAGATCTCTCACTATCAAGGCATTACATTACTCTCTTAGATTCATTTCAGGTTGGCTTGGTAATTTTCCTTGAGCTTTTAAGATAGAGGCAGTAGTTTGAGTTATTTGAGTCTCCAACATCTTGTTGTGGGTGGTCAATTGGTCAATTTTGGATGAGAGGTGTTTGAAACACTCCTCATGCTGTTGGTTAGTTTTGATTTGTTGGCTTACAAAGCTTTCTAGGAGTGTTTTAAGGTTACTTTTAGGAGGTATAGGGGCTGGTTAAGGTGGTGGTTGGTAAGGCTGTTTAGGTTGGAAACCGAGTGAGTTTTGTGGTTTGTTGTAAGGTTGTTGTTAGGTGGATTGGGTTGCTTGATTAGTCCAACTGAAATTTGGGTGATTCCTCCAACCTGGATTATAAGAATTTGAATTGGGGTTGTAAGGCTGCCTTTGTTGAGGGTTACCTCCAAGTTAATTGGCTTGCTCACTAGATAAATTCCCCACACTTAATGAACAATCATGGGTTGCATGTCCCGCCCCATAAAAATCACAAACCATTAACTAAACTGAGTTGATTATACACTTACTAACCATCTTAGAGAGAGCATCCATCTCAGCATTTAGCATGTTCAAGCTATCCAACTCAAATAAGCCTCCTTTTTCGAACCTTCCCTTTCATCTTGCCATTGAAAATTTTGAGAAGCCATCTTTTCTAACAATTCAAACCCTTCTTCAAGCGTTTTATCAAGAAACTCTCCACTAGCCGCAACATCTATATAGCCTCTATAAGTTCCCTTCAAACCGGAATAGAATATTTGAGGTAATTTCCAGTCCAGAATCCCATGATGCAGACATTGTCTTAATGATTCCTTGAATCTCTCCCATGCTTCATAGAGACTTTCATCCACTGCTTAAGAGAAATTATTGATAGCACTTCATAGCTTATAAGTTCGTTGAGACGTGAAGTACTTGTTAAGAAAAGCTTGGTGCATTTGAACCCATGTGGCTATAGAGTTTGGAAGTAAACTACTCAACCATACTTTAGCTTTATCCCGAAGTGAGAATGGGAAAAGCCTTAGTCGAATAGCATCGGCAGTGACTCCATTGATCTTAAAAGTCTCACAAATATCTTGGAACGTAAGCAAGTGAGCATATAGATCTTCTCCTGGTAAACCAGCAAATTGATTGTTAGACACCATATTGATGATATCCGGTTTAATTTTAAAGTTTTTAGCTTCAATGGTTGGTCGTGCTATGCTCCCTTGAACAGTAGTAGAGTTAGGCATAGTAAAATACCTCATGCTTCTTGATCGAGCGTCAAAGTGTCATATTTTATGCCTACAAAGCACCCATTTTAGCATAATTTATTTGTTAGAACAGTTGACTTGTGTACATTTCATATTTTGTAGGTCAAAAACGATGAGTTTTGGAAAACATGCTTAAATGGGAAGATTTAGAGCTTATTTAGATTTTAGAGTTTCAGGACACCGCTTGTGGGCATAATGACCTGTCAGAATTGCGTTTTAGGAAGAAGAAGTTAAGTCCAACTCAGATTCTTGTGAGCTGGAAGTAGATAAGGCTTGCGAGTATAAGGGACACCAAAATGACAATATCTGGACAGTTTTGGAGTTTGGACGAGGATGAGTTTTAATTACACTTAAACTCATTAAGCTGGACGAAAAAGTGATTGGGAACACTGCAAACTCTTTCATATGAAGATTAGGATTATTATTTATTTATTTTTATTAGTTTAATTATTATTTTACCTTTTATAAATAGGAGCATGCTCCTATTTAGAAGGGAGTTCCAAACTAGGTCGGCTAGTTTTAGTTTTTAACTTTAGTTCGATTTTATTCATTCCTTTTATTTTAATTTGAGTTTTATTTTCTTTTATTTTTTATTTTCTATTTGTTTTGCCCATGATGCTAGGCTAGGCGATTATTTTTCCCAATTGGAAGTAATTCAAGTCATTTATTAAATGATTATGTGAGATCTAAGCGATTCAAATTCCATTAACAAAGCATTATTATCTTTATTTCTGAGTCGCATAGAACCATTATTGTTCCTAGTGCATGTAAATAAGGCCTGTTGCATGTTTCTAAGTGCTAGCATATAGCTAAGCAGGTTATTTGATACGGAAAAGTCACTCGACTTGCTGGAGTGGTAAAGCATGATGCTATCCTTGTTGCAATTTGCGGTAGTACTTCTGTGGCTAATTTTTCTGTTTTTGACTTTTGACAGGTCTTAATTCAAATGCTGTCGTATTTATCTTTATGTTATGCCTTGTTTTATTTTGTTCTGATATGCCCGTATATTGACTAGACTTCTTTCAATACATTATGCTGATGAAGATGATGTTATTTTCTAATTTTTCTTGGCATATTCTGTTCTAATGGATCATTTAACTTTTCAGCGAAATTGATTGAATTTTTTGTGTTTGCCTATGAAAATTGTTGTTGCGCCTTGCTTGAAATAAAAATTTTGTTGGTAATCTGCAAACCTATTTTTGTTTTGCTGAAAATTCTTAGCCTAACAATTTTATTTTTGAAGGAAAAAAAAGAAAAATTAGAAAGCACATATGTGTTAAAACCTACATTAGCCAGTTATGTATGGTACGACATTCATAGCCCCTTAAGCAGCTTGTGCATGGAGCAGCCAATGTAGGAAGAACTCTACCCTTTTGAAGGCCGTTTTTCAGTTCAAAAAATAACACTTAAACCAGGAATTAAAATTTGCACCTTTGTTGATTAAAATTAGGTGGATCGGGCCTAATTTTCCTTAAACTCATTTGTGGATGGAGTCATTGGCAAAGGAAGAGTATCCCCCTTAATTGGGTCGTTATTGATCTCGACTTAAATAATTCCTGACTTATGCAATTTTGCAATTTATGGTTGAAAATGCAAGTTGGGCAATGGATGATCGGAAAAATGAAAAAAGTTCTTTTTACCAACTACTTATGAATTTGGTTTGAATAAATGGTAAGCAATGATTTTTATGGCGGACTCTTTGAAATTATGTTGAAATTGCTGGTTGGTTAAATTTTCTTGATGAATGGTCTTGCTGGAAAAATTGGGGAATGGTGTTAATTTTGTTTTGCTATTTGTTTTGTTTGAGGGAAGGTTTTGTTGTGGGCATAAGTGGGAATGTTATGGGCATAAGAATGCTTGAGGGCAAGCATTGGATAAGTGTGGGGGTATTTGATCAAGCGTCAAAGTGTCATATTTTATGCCCACAAAGCACCCATTTTAGCATAATTTATGTGTTAAAATAGTTAACTTGCGTACATTTCATATTTTGAAGGTCAAAAACGGTGAGTTTTGGAAAACGAGCTTAAATGGGAAGATTTAGAGCTTATTTGGATTTTAGAGTTTCAGGACACCGCTTGTGGGCATTAGATAGAGCAAAACAACCTGTTAGAATTGCTTTTTGAGAAGAAGAAGTTAAGTCCAACTCAAATTCCTGCGAGCTGGAAGTAGATAAGGCTTACGGGCATAAAGGACACCAAAACGATAACATCTGGACAGTTTTGGGGTTTGAACGAGGATGAGTTTTAGTTACACTTAAACTCCTTAAGCTAGACAAAAAATGATTGGGAACACTGCAAACTTATTCACCTAAAGATTAGGATTATTATTTATTTATTTTTATTAGTTTAATTATTATTTTGCCTTCTATAAATAGGAGTATGCTCCTATATAGAAGGGAGTTCCAAACTAGGTCGGTTAGTTTTAGTTTTTAACTTTAGTTCGGTTTTATTCATTCCTTTTGTTTTAATTCAAGTTTTATTTTCTTTTATTTTTTATTTTCTGTTTGTTTCACCCATGATGCTAAGCTAGGCAATTATTTTTCCCAATTGGAAGTAATTCAAGTCATTCATTAAATGATTATGTGAGATCTAAGCGATTCAAATTCCATTAGCAAAGCACTATTATCTCTAATTCTGAGTCGCATAGAACCATTGTTGTTCCTAGTGCATGTAAATAAGGCCTGTTGCATGTTTCTAAGTGCTAGCATATAGCTAAGTGGGTTATTTGATACGGAAAAGTCACTCGACTTGCTGGAGTGGTAAAGCAGGATGCTATCCTTGTTGCAATTTGCGGTAGTACTTCTGTGGGTTAGAGGATCTAGTTTGAACACGAGGGATGCTGGGTTGCAACTGTTAACTAGAGTTGGGTCTTCCTAATTCTTAATGTAATCTCGGGATGGCTTAGTGAGAATCTATTTCCACCTTGTCTATCCTGGGATTAGAGGAGTTTCATAGAGCTTGTTTCATGGCGTCTTATAAATAAGAGAAGATTGGGGTGTGCGAGACTTGCTCGGCAAACTATAACTAGCTTTGTGTCATTATTGCCTTTGGTCTATTATTGAATCCATGATCATATTCAATTAATGAATACTTGATGCTTTCGGTTGGGAGAATTACCTTTTATTGATTTTCTCAAACTATTTATTTGTTTTATTTGTTTCTTCGTTTATCTTAATTACTTTCTGATTCACTTTGTTTATTTTAAACGCAAAGAATTAAGTGAGTTGAAGCCGTCTCTGTGCGATTCGACCCTTACTTCCATTGCTACAAAATTATAATTCCAACGTATGGCTGGTAAGGAATTAATTTGACGGAAGCGACAACCGATCACTTCTCCTTTGGTCAACAGGGTTTTCATCTATATTTACTGGTTGTTAATGAGCTCTTTGCCTCAAAAGTTGATGAAAAGTGTGATCAATTTCCGGATCAAACTCAAGTGCTTTGTTTAATTACAGGCTTTGAGTTCTATGCATTTAAAACAGTGCCTGTGAACAAGGAAAACCAAGTTAGAACACTGATAGCAGTAAAAATGTTGAAGTAACAAAGACACAAGAAAATGGAAAAACCTCCAAGCACAGCTGTGCCTAAGAAAATTGCAAAAATTTTAAAATTTATCCTGTTCAAAGAAAAACCAATCTAAGCATAAACTAAAAATTCATAGCTATTGAGAACACAAAATTCATGAAATCACAATAAAAAACAAGTAAGATAAGTTAACTTCTACACTAATTAACTAAAAACTAAGCAAAATAGTAAAATATTATCAAACTAAATGAATAAAACAAGATATATTAACAAAAGGGTTGTCTTAATCCAGTTTTTCACAATTTAAAACTAATGTTGACTAGGAACCATCAATCCCGGGCAACAGCGATAAAATTATGTTCACACACGAATGCAAATATAAAATAAACCCCCGAATATGTAGCAACGGGTATCGTCCACAAGGACCAAGGGAGTCAAACACTAGCTAATGGCTACTAAACAGTCTAAGACATGTAAATTATAGTGAATCGAATTAGGATTGAATAATACATGCAATAAGTAAAGTGATTGAAA
>CANYBF011155627.1:0-11140 GCA_948192965.1 Dalechampia spathulata | reverse complement strand
ATAGAATGAAGATTGGTTTTGGCTTCTTTAATGAGTGATGGAAGAAATGTAAGAACAAAGAGAGAAAATGTAAGGATAAGAAAGAGATAAGCTAGAAATGAAAAGATAAAAGGATAATGAAGAGAAATGTAAGGATATGTTTCAGCCAAATGATGGAAGGAGAAATAATGAGTGAAATGTAAGTCAAAAATAAAATGGAAATTTGGATGAAATGAGTCCCATTTGGAAAAATTCCCACATTAATCCCTATAAACCTCCAAGATTACATTTTAGCCCATATACATATATATACTTATATTTAAGTTAAATCTACCAATCTTAAACCTTAAATTTCATATTATACACTTAATATATACTCTTATACACCTTATTTTAATTTAAAATACCATCCATCAATTTCCTCAATCAAATAAAATATAATACTTAACTTTCTCATTCCATCCACTAACACTAAAATCCAAAACTACTTTTTCAAATACCCATATACTTTTCCAAATACCAATCCCACTACTAATTTAATATACTATTTCAAATCTAATTTAACTTATTCTAATATCATTTATCTATTTGCATATCATTAATTAATACCTTACTCATTTATGACATCATCACAATCAATTTATGACATCATAATTAAAAATACTAATTATACTTTCTAATATTTATATTTTATTCTATACTCTTACTAACTCATCATTAATTTATAATTATTCCTTTTCTAATAAAAATCATAATTACATTCATGCGCTTACATTATGCTTACATCATCATCACTCAATTATGACATCATAAATAATTCTTAATTCAAATTTTTGAAAATTTACATATATCAAATTCAAGTTAAAACATTCATCTTTAGCTAACTTAATTAATCATACTAAGTGTTTTCAACATCAAAAACCTCAATTAGTCATCATTTAGGGGTCATTTCAGTGGTTTTCGTTAAAATTTCCAATTTCAACTTTAGAGCTTTAAACTCTAATCTCATCATATACTTAACAACATAAGCATTACTTCATATCATTAATACACCAATAACATATATAACAATACATTTCAACCAATTTATGAATGTAAAGTATGTGCTCGATTTAGGATGTGACAAAATGTTTGATTTACATTTTTCATATAATATTTTATTTGATTTATACATTATTCGATTTATTTATATGATGATATTGTTTCTATTACGACACATGATCACTTTATTTCTTGACAATGTTGTTTTATTATTATATCTCTATTTATTCCATAAGAAAGGGATTTGAACTTATTTTTAATAGTATTCATTATATATTCTTACTTTATTTTTTTTTATTGTGCACCACTGAGGTCATACTCAACGTTCATTTTATTGAACGCAGATCAGAGAAGAGTTAGAAGTTAGGCCTAGCCGAGATTTGCACCTGGCAAGCTGAGGCTGTTAAAGGGGATCTATTAGGTATCTATTATGTTATGTATATTTATATTAGTACGATGTAAGTATACTACTAAGTTAATACCTAGAGACATCGAATTCTATTTATATAACTATTTAGTGTTTTGGTTATATATACATGTTGCTATTTAAGTTGATGAAAAATAGTATGACCGTATTTTAAATACGTCATCACTTTTAGAGTATTTTATTTTGTGAAACTTTTATTGAATTTTATGAAATTTCCTTTTGAAAGCTTTTATTTTAATGATAGCCAAATTTTTAAATTCTCTCATTTCCATGATCAAAAATACAAATAAAATTTTTATACCGCTGCATTTGATTAACAATTTTAACATTACTTTTTAATACTTTTAACTTATAGAAGAGGTTGAAAATCAATTTTTAATATCCCTTGTAATGTGTTTAGTGGATTTCGGTGTCAGAGTGGAATCTGTTAAGCATAGTACGGGAGCATGTCATGCCTTATAAGAGAGGTAAGGTGTGACAAACTCATTCACCAATAAGCATTCTACTCTAGCCAAAGATTCATGAATAAAGAATATTACATGAATCAATGAGATAAAACCCCTACATTTAATCTGGGGTGGTGAATCCTTTATTGATAAAAAAAATACCTTCAACTACTTCACATTATACCCAATCTCTAAGCTATGAATGCCTCTTAAAGAGGAATAAAACATAGGAGTCAAAACATAGTGATCCATAATTAAGATAACCTTGTTATCTGAAGTCTTAAGGATACTTACACTACTACTATGAGTGAGATATATTTCACAGACATAGATTAATCATCCATATGAAATCTCACTGGTAAGGTCTCCGATGAGTCAGTCCCAAACTGCTCATCCACATGTTCACTTTAGATAACCCTTGTCATGATGAATGAGAATCATCCCATAAGGAAGTATAACATGTGCTGATCTTAACCGCATTAATAATATCCATTCTTATTAATACATTAATTAGGGATAATTTAGATATTGAATATTTTCATACAATAAAAATCTCATTTCATAAACTCTTTATGAATTCCTTTGTACTATTCTAATATCTTAGAATTCATTATTTAATTAATAACCTTTTCAAGCAAACTAAATAATGAATAATGCCTTTTATTGATAAATAGTTCAATATTAAATTACAATGAAACATGATGCTCTAGAGCACATACACTAACATATTCTAATCTTGGTTATGGTTTGATAGTAGTTTGTAGGGATTGGATGATGTTTTAACAGAATTAATTTCCTTTCTATTAGTAATTTATTTACCTCTTTATGTTCTTAAGTTGTGATTCTTGCTTATGATGTTTGATTATTAGAACCGGCCCTTTTAACATGAAAACATTGAACTAGTTCTGTTATTCGCTTTAAAAGAAGGTTTAACTTAACTGAATGAACTTAAGAACACCAAATTGTAGACATAGGAGTTCATTAATTTGGAGGTATAAAGTATGGAAATTGGACTTAACCACTGAAGTTAAACTTATCAGTCATGAAAGTGGGGTGTTAGCTTAGCTTCAGTAGGTAAATTACTCTTTTGTAAGAAAGAACTTTATATTTAAATACTATTTTAAAGTTGGTAATTAGACTATCAATGGAAGGTTTTATTTATGTTCATATTCATCTATCCCTATGGTTAATTGTACATTATGCATACTATATTAATTGGTTAATGACTTAGTTAATTTAATAAACTTTATCTTATATTTGAATGTTGCATTACTTAAATAATTGATGAAATCAATAGCTAGTATTTAGCATCTTTTGGTCCTAGAGAATGATACCTTTAAGCTGTACTTACGATCCATACTCTTATGGTGGCATGATTACAATCTAAGGATTATAAGTTTAAAACTTGATGAATCATTATACATGCTAAAATACATCTATTAACATGCCAACATAAAGAGAGAAGAAGAAGTCAAATCATAGCTACATACGCATTACTGACATGGTACAAACAAGCAAATTATATACTGGAAAACATCATTAAAATGCATCAGCTTAAATTTGTAAGAGCTAGACTAATACAGAAAAAGAAAAAGAAAAGGCTTGAGCATTATTACCAATTCAATTTATAAAACAGTCCATCCAATTATGTTACCGAAACAGGACATCTCACATTATTGGCAATGCGCAACCGAAAATCATAGTATTAAAAAAAATTAATTACATGGCTGAATAAACATACCTTGGAAAGAAGATTAACTTATTTTACATAATAAGTTATTCATATTTTATGATTTTACAAAACAAACAAAACATTTTTATTTACTTATTATCTTCCAATTCATACTATTAATATATTATTTATTTCATTTCATATTTACTTAAATTAATAATTTTACTTATTATTTCTTTCTTTCTTTTATATACTAATTTTATTATATTCTTATGATCTAATAATTTTAAATCATATTATCAATAATAATACATATTTTCTATTCATTAATTTGACTATTTCTTGAACTCTGCAAAATCAAACTAATTAACTTACTTTCATTTACATGCGCTCAAAGTTCTTTTTCTAATTTTTCAATTTCTTCTTTTATTCATTAATTTCAGTTAGTTGTCAATTGAAATGTTAATGTTCAACATGCAAATCCCGATTAGCTTAATAATTAAGTAAATATTATTACATAAACTATTGCATATTAATTTATAATATTAAATTAAAATTACATTTCCTTATTTTTTAAACAACATAAATATTAGTAATTATATTTTCTCAAATTATATATATAATACTAATAATAATTAATACTATTTAATTTATATATATTCTAAATTTTATATATAATATATATACATTATATATATACATTATAAATACTAATTAATTAAATAGATAATAACAATTTATTATTTTATTATTTTATTTTTGGTTAAAAATAATATATAATAACAAATTTTCATGTTTTTAAAAATTAATAAATAACTATGACTTTTCGCTACAGATAAGTTTTGAAGCAAAACAACTATGGAAATGGCGATGGCGACAATTTTGTTACTAAAGTGTGACGAATTTAGCGATAGCATTAATTTCAGAAGTCATAGTGCGACAGGATTTGTGACTGTGGAACTACCGTAACTATATTGTGACAGTTTTAGTTACAACAAATTTTGTTGTCACTATTTTCTCATTTCCATAGTCATTTTGTTGCTATTCCGTAGCTTTTTCACTACCGAATAATTCCATAACCATTCTACATCTTTTTTGTAGTGTTTTCTTCAACAAGCCAAATATCCTTTCAATTATATTTCTTATTGAAGAATGACAAAGATTATAGAGCTCCTTATAATTACTAGCATTATTTCCATTTGATGTCTATTTATTTATATGGTATCGAGTGGAACGATAAGAGCATGAAATCTCAATCCATGGATATACCTAACATCAATTAAGTAATATTTTCCTCCAAATGCAAACTATATTATTAAACTATATATTTTGACATTAATTATATAAATCATATTTAAAATATTATGAATTGTATCTTATGGCATCTTGTAACATCCTAGAATCTAAAGATAAACCTTCCCATCCCAACAACATATAAACAAACTTCATGTTTCAATCACACACTCCAAAATTAAAAATATTTTAATTATTATTAATATGAAAAATTTTGACTTTTTTTATGTTCATATTAATGTTGATAATTTAACCTCTTTTTCTGATAAATTTCTGGCTCTGTCACTACTTGTAATATTATTGAATTTGTTTGGTATTGTATCAATGGTGGTAATTGAGCAAGGTTCATGTTTCCATTGGAATAGATAAAGAAATGAGAAAGTTTATCATTTGCTGATTTGGAACAAAAAGAAAAAGAAGAAAGTTAAAGTCCCTGGTATAATGTTTTGGGATGAAGTCTTTTGGTAGTGAAGGAATAGCAGATAAGATAATTTGTCTAAAGGAGAGAAGGGGAATTTGAATCTCAATCAACAAAACGAAAGACAAATACTAAATCACAATTTACGAGTCCAATTTATGCGGTCATTCCTCGAAAATCAAAACCGATACCCATTCACTTTGACCAACATTTTCATATATGGATCTTAATTATTTAATTTAATTTAATACATTTGCCTTAAAATTTTTAAAATCTTTTATAATGACAATGCTTACATCCTTAAAATAATAAATTCTAACTTTTTTTTCATTAATAATTGACTGCTAACTTATATTTTAAAATGTAAATCAACTATTTTTTAGATGGTAAAAAACTAATTTTATTTTTATTTAGATTATTTATTACCAGATTATGAATTACCTAAATTTTGATTATAAATTTAATGATTTATAGTAATTATATATAAATAAAAAATGTAAATATATCAGTTAAATTTAATATAAAAATACTGTTAATCCAATCCAACTCTACTTAATATATCAAAATGTCCTTCATGAGACCACAGGAAAAAAAATTGAATCCATTTATTAGATCAAAGAAATTAATAATGTATTTTTGAAAATAAATTCTTAAATGATGTGATTTTTAAATAAATTTTCAATCTAATATGTTCCACCAATTATTTCTCCATTATATTGTTTGTCTTTATTCAAAATCACCATTTCTATTGAGGATTTCTCCACAAACCTTCTTTTCTTTTTCCTATCAAAATATTTTTTATTTTTTATTTCTCTTTTCTATTTATTTATGGAAAAAGGTTCAAAAAGTCTTTACTTACTTATCTAGTATCTAAGCTTTTTCTTTTGACTAAGTAATCACTCACTTTTCAATTTCAAAGATATCTAAGAATTGTTTTAATCCTACATAACCTAAAGGCTCTAATACCATCGAGGAGAGTCTACTCCTAATTTAGGTAGAATCTAAGAGCTACTCAAACATTGCTAGGATTTCTGCTCTTGGAAATAACAATTTAAATGATGTGAAATTTTAATGTTCATAATGTTTCCTTGACTTCTTAGTTTCTTTCAGTTTCTTATATTTGTTGGAATAATAAGAACTAGGAACAAAATTTAATAGTGCTTTGTTCTTGAGAAAATATTCCTCATATTCAATTTACCCTAAAGCTAATTCTACTAAATGCTTTAAAAAGTGGTCTATGTTTTGGTTGAATGATTTTACATTTGCATTAAAAAAATTAATACAATCAATAATAGAATTTAATAATCTTATTACTGGATCCTTACTTACACCATGATCGAAACAAAAATAATCAGGATGACAACAATAATCAAACATCAAATACATAGTACATACACAATAATAATAACAATTTACAATATCATAACATAATTAAAATGGTAATCAACACTCGATCATATAACACCAGTTACTGATACAAATATAACATGCATATAAATTTCTACATTAAAGGGACTATAATACTGCCACAATTTACTGACTTTTATATTTCATAGACATATAAACATACATATAAACATACATATAAACATATATATATACTTTATAGTAGACTGAGTCCATTAAGCTTCTATAATAAAAGCTTCACATTGTTTCTTGCTTGTCACTAGCAACTACCTTGTAAGGTTGAAGGTTCTTCTATGCTTTGGTTGCTATATCTTCACTTGTTCTATGGACTTAAAATGACCAACCCTTTCAAATCCAAACCATTCAACAACAATATGTTAAGGTATATAGGGGTTGAGAATGTGATATAGGAATCAAATGATATGGTTGATGGATGTTAAATTTCTTTCTACTTTTTCATAATCACAATGCTTATTGTAATTTACAATATGTTCTTCACATACAAATCTACCAGCTTCTTCAAGTTCTTATTTTAAATTTCAAACAACATGAATATTTGCAAGATCTAATAGACATAACTTCTCAATAAATTTTTCAACCATAGATGACATATTAACAAGATTTAAAAGACTTAAAGATTTTATGAAAATGCACACACTCAAACTTTAGAGAATTTTCAAAGACTCTTTTGAATCTTACTCACCTCCTCCTCGAACTCAAGGAGTTGAGAGGTTTTTCTAATACATAGCTAGTGTCTTTAGTGTTATTTGCCAACTTAAAAACATCTAATAATTTTGAAATAATCAATAGTGAGTGGTGGCACATTTTATGAATTTTTACAAACTCATAATCGACAATGGGTATTGAATTCCTAATTTATTCAGGAATCTTAATCATACACACAAATAGACAAAGTAAAAAAAATAAATACAACTGGTGCCTATGATCCATTGTGCAACAAGTACACTCATAAATATGTTAAAAGTAAAAGGAAAAATATTATGGTAATTAGACGATGAGGAGGGACCTATCACTTTTGATGGAGATAAGATTCCCCCTTATCTTCATATGAATCATGAAACATGGTCAACAATACATCATGCTTCTTCTTTGGTAACTTGATTGTCCATTTCATATGGCTCTTCTTATTCTTCTGGCTCTTCTTTTACCCTTATTCTCTATATTTGTGTTTTAAGCATTTTTCTTTTTTTTCTCAATAATCCTTTTCCAATGCTCAAATGTTTGGGCTTTGAAGTTGAGATTTGGATCTTTTTCTTCAAACTTAAGGCATAGATCCCTTGCCTTTCATTTTCCTATTCTGAATTGTGGATCTCCTGTTCTAATTATGTCATTGATCCATATGGCTACAAACATTATATCATCTCTGAGCACTTAGTAGTTTGGATTGTATGCTACCCTGTCACATCCACGTGCATTGATTATTAGTTTAGCTATAGACATAATTATGTTTGGTTATGTTTTGATACTTGTGATTAAATTATTAATATAATTAGTGATTAATTAAAAAAGGATTAATAATTCAATATTTAAGTTATTTATTACAGTTAATATTTAAATTATTTTATGTAAATGCATAAATATGTATAATGTTGGTATCATTAAATAATAGTAAAATAATAATAAATAAATAAATAGAATATAATTGTAGTTGATATAGGGATAACTATTGGTAAGGTATTAAAGGTTGATGTTATTCAATAAAACTATGATAGGAAATGATGAATGAACAAATAGTTTGAATTATTTACATATAGTATATACAGTGGGGGAACCAGCCCATGAAGAAAGGGGGGGCTAAATGATGGGGCAACCTTAAAGTGGGGGCTGACACCCAACATCCTCACTCCCCACCCAGCAACCACCCCCACTCCCCACCCACCACCCACCACCCACAGCCTCCTCTGAGCCGGGGCTTCAGCCCACCTAGCCCCGGTCGTGGTTCCGCCCCTGAGTATATATATAGCAAATATTAAATTATATATATAGTAATTAATTATATTCACATATATAATTAGATGATTTAGCGTATGAACTAAATTAATATATAAACTTTGTCGATAAATAAAATGAGATGTAAAGAATTAAATAAAATTTAAATGGTACGTAAGTAAAAATACCTCGATTGACGTATAATCATGTAATAAAGAAGACGAGCTATAGTAGTTGATACTGTTATAATTGTTATATGTACATACTCGAATATATTTAATTAACTAATGCTTGTTACGTATGGACTGATTAATATATATATGTAATAAAATTTAATTATAGCATGTTATAGAATTGGAATTGAGGAGGTTGTATGATGGTAAGAAGGAACAAAACAAGAGATGAAAACAAAAGTTTGCCACAATAGAATGAACTTACGATAGCATTATGGTATTTATCATTACATATACTTAAGTACGTTAAAATCATCATTGCTCGGTGTATTAGTTGAGTGGTCTGCATACTCAAAGTCGACTATAATGTAGTTAAATGATCAACTGAGTGTTAGAATGAAGCGTTGTTAATTAAAGTCTTAACGAATTAAAAATAATGACGTAGAAGACCAAGATATAAGTGATAAATGATTATAACCTTTAATTTATTATGATGTGTATTAAAAGAACATAATTGTATTAAGAAATATGGTTTGTGTTAGAAAGAATTAGGGGCTGTTGGCAATAAGAAAAATCTTTGGCCACATGGGACAAGAACTGCCGCTTAAAACATGGTTAATGCGTTTAGTCACTTAAGGCAGCAGAACAGGATTATTTATTAATGTCCCAAAGAATCCAGAAGGTATATCATGACCAGCGAACCTGCGATTCTCTGGTGGGAAAACAAAAGAGTTCTGGTGGTGGTAAAAATTGAGGAATGAACTGCCGTGTGTGTGAATTCTAATATTCTATCTAAGGTGAGTAAACGGTATCTGCACATATAAGAATTTATTTACGCTGGGGTGAACTGCACCTAGATATCAAGAGTGTAATGTTGCCGAGGAAGATTATTTTTGCATAGTTGAGCCCCGGCTAAGACTAGATCCTTATGCAAGGATATGGTGAATAAAATGATGCTTATTGATGTGTGTGTATGCTGTATTGATTTTTCAACATATATATTCAAAGATAATGTATTAGAATTGGTGAAGAAATAGAGTTTTAAGGGAACTAAATATATATTTTGCATATGACGCGTGATGAGAAGCCTGATTGCTATAGTTAATATTTACAGCAATAGAATAGTGATGGCCATTTATACCTAACCTGCGTTTGAGAGTGTTAGTGATTAGGTGGGAGATATTATACATTGCCCTTTAGAATTGGATTAAATGAATCACGAAAGAATTGAGAGAGAACGAGATCTCTCACTAGAATCTTGAAGAAAAGGAACCGTAGCCATAAGGTAACTATCCTTGCAATTAGATGAAGAAAATTAAGTGACTTAGTGGTGTTGAATGTAGCTGCTTAGAATTTAAAGAATCTTGGTGATGGTGAGCCTTGACTTTCAATCTGATGTTGTGATGTTAGTGCTAGATGGTGGCAGCCAATGCACCACATCGTCACCATATTCTAGGTGTGAATCATGACAATTGATTCCACAAGAGTTAGCATATGAAAACAGGAAGGAAAGAATATAATTTTAACATGTTAATTCCATTAGAAATCACGTTGTCTGTGTGTGTGCAGCGTGACAAAGATCAATGTAGAAATGTAACAAGAAACGAGTAGTGAAGCTGAATGTTCATGAAATACTCTAGCTACATTACCATCCTGTGATAAACAAAGTAATCTGATGAACTTTATATCTAAATTACTGTTTACGTGGTTGTGGAGGGCGGCAGTTCTAAGTTGAATGTGCAAAAAATAAATCTTATTAGTGAACTGATCTATAACCTCTCACTAGCATCTTTAACCTTGAAGTAAAATTGGGTACAATAGATGTGTGCGTGTATCAATAACAAACGTGTATGTGTGTGTATTGATAACAGAAATAATACTGGATCTTGAGGAACACTACCCGAAACAGGCACCTAAAGTAAGTCTACGTAAATGGTAATTCCATTGGACTGCATATTTTTTTTAAAAAAAATGCAGTTGCTGAAACCAACTTAGGAGTGTCGACTTTCCCAACCTTTCAAAGTCGTCGTGCGGTTTAATGTTGAGGAAAAAAATATGTGTATAATATAATGGGGTGTTGATGAAGTACACCACGCACCAGCTGACGTAAGGAGGAGCTGGAAGTTGAATTAAGTTGGTGATTAGTAGTTATTGCATCAATGCGTGTACCCAGGGGCGGAGCCAGCAATTCGGAGGAGGGGCTAATTTTTAATTTTTTAAATTTTTTAATCTAATATAATTATTTTTAATTAACAATAATTTTTTATTAAATATTTATCATCACACATTTAATTAAATTAATTTTTTATTTTTATTTTTAATAATAGTTAAATT
>CANYBF011155537.1:0-76743 GCA_948192965.1 Dalechampia spathulata | reverse complement strand
TTATATAAATTTTAAAAAATAATATTTATCTTTCAATTAAAATTAAAAAAGTAATGCTTATCTTCATATAAATTTTAAAAAATAATATTTATCTTTGAATTATTAAAATTAAAAGGGGAGGGGTAGACTTGTATTTTCACTTCCTCCCCCCTCTTCCCACTTTTAATATGTATATGATATGATATGATATAGAAGAGCGAAAGCAAGTTTAAACGAAATAATTTTCAAATAATTAATTCGAAATAATTCAATTTTTTAAAAAAATAAAAACAATCAAACCTTCCTTATTCATGGATGCTAGTAGGAATTTACTTTAAAGTAGTTTCTTGGAACCAAAGTAAGCTAAGAAAATTATAAAGAAAAAAAAGAAATACAAATATTGATTGCAAGTGATGAAATGATACAAAGAATGATTTGTTAAGTGACTACATGACAGACCAAAAGGCCAGATGGACTGTAAATACACAAACCAGATGATAAGATGCTCTTAAAATACAGCAAACATGCCAGAAACCAACCCCTCTCCACGAAAATAGTCCTACGTCGTATTGTTAAGATACATATCACGGATCACTTCTTCAGCACGCTGCATATCAAAATTGCTTTGTTAAGATACATACCCCAGTAAGCAATAACTCTTTATCCATCACAATAAGTTCACATGAGCAACACCAACATCTCAATACTTCCAAGGAAACTAAAAAGGAAAGATATCATGAAAATAAACCAGTGAATTGTGCACATTTGGGCAGTGTTTGGTTCAAATTAATTTCATAAATTTTATGAAATTCATTTGAAAATGTTGAGCAAATATGTTTGATGTAAATGAATTTTAAAATTTTTATATTAAAATCATTCATCAGAATTCATTTGTAAATGAATATCAAGATTGACTTATCCCTGGTTTTCTCGCTTAAGATCCTTTTGCAGATTATAGATTCTCTCGGTGGTTTATAAAATCCCTCCATTTATATGATTAGAAATAACAGACCAGGTCAAAGTCCAGCAACAATACAGCCCCCACATTTTTTTTGAATTTAACGACAAAAAGTCATGTTGTATAGCAACTAATGAGTACTTGGAAACTTACTTGTATAAATAGGCAGCGATTCCAAGAATTATGCACAACAAGACGATATCAATGCAGAAATTTCTGCTGGATCTTAACTGGAACAGAACAAGAACATTTGTTAGCTCCTAACATGTCCCTGAAATGAATAGGAAACTTAATATTGTAAAGGCCGGCCTAATCACCTGGTTAACGGTGTCTTTAAGTCTAACATTGGTATTTTTGAGGTCAGATGTTGCCTTATCCACCTGCAGTGGAGTACAGTACACATATCAGGTGAACACAGAATTCAGCAGAATGGCACTGAAAAATGTACATGGAAATAACAAAGCTTTTCACCTTTGTATCAATCTCATCCATTAAAGGAACTTGCCTATCCAACTCCTGCATGTCATGAATAATCATATTACACGTGTGGAATCTTGTAATTAGATGATAACATCCCAGATGAACTGAACCATGCATCCCCCACCATAAGCACATGCACAAAAACAAGGAGTGCCAAAACAGGAAAGTCATTAAAAAGACCAATACCTCATTCATGTCATGCGCCATGTTTTTCAGAGTATCCAACCCTTCTGAAATCATCTCCAAACCTTGATCCTGCAGCGCCAGTAAAATATATAAGACAACTACAAGAGCAGTAACATGAACAAAAGTAATTAACCAAGATCAACCCTAAAGAGAGCTTCCAGTAGATAACTAAAAATGAGGTCTAAACTATCACTTTACCTGCTTCACTCTGCGCATTTCATACTCCTGCCTGAACTGACTTGATGCCTCAGTTTCTTGAAAGTACTCATTATCAAAACGACCATCTGTTCACCAAAAGAAATTGCACAAGTAATGTAGAAAAATGAAAAAAATAATATACACTTCATTCTCTACAAAAATATAGGATAAAGGTCCATAAACTATGGACTACACAAAATCAATGTAACTCATGGAGCATCCAAATACGGTTATAAAATCACATGAAACAATCAGATCTAGAGACAAAATAATGTGCAAATCACCTGAATCAAATTTGATTTCAGTACGGGATGCTGAAGGAGCTCCCCAACCTGAAGTTTGTTCAGAAGCGGATGTACTTCCATCAGGTATAGCTTGAATCCTATCTGGCAATGCAAGGACCAAATCATTACGGGCAGTAAGCTCTTCTGTGGTGAGTCCTTTAATCTGTCAATAAAACCAACGCAAAGTAATCAATTGTAGACTTCTATATTACAGAATAAAGAACAGCTGGTCAATACAGCTTTACATGATGAGCAATGAACACACAACCAGCATACATCCATCTTCTTTACCACATAAAGTAAAAGGAAAGTACAAAAAATCACAATATCATGTATGCAGATCAGGCCTAAAAACAACAACAAACAACTTTGCTTGGCATGAGGTCTGGATTAGAGAATCATATGTAAAATCAAATTCCTGTCATTTCTAGCAATATTTCACTTCTTAACAAAATATTCAACTCAACTAAGTTTTCATCTCAAATATCTTTGCTCAACTACTATATCATCATTCTTTTTCAGTCATTATTAGTTTAAACTACATGTTTTACAAGATGTAGACTTGTTAGACCCTCTACACTAATTCTACTTGTGCTGTTTTCTTCCAAATTAGATTAGCTGAATTCAAGCGTTTTCCATTTCCTACACTACAGTGAACTTTTGCAAACGAGACATTGTTTCATTAACAATTCACAAGTTTAAACGATTTCAGCATTTATTATCACAGTTTCTACTCTGCATGCCATAATCACCATTTCCTTTGCCCTCATTAGAACCCTTCCTTATATGTCATGCATTTGTCTATCAGGTACCACAGTTGATCTTACAGTATCACCTTGTTTCCCTATATTGACGGGAAAAGAAATTCTAGCACCTGTGATACTTCCAACCTTGTAAATTGAGCAAATAAAATTGAAGGTTTAGATTTCAGACATTACGAATGCTATGAAATTGTTCAAGATGGATCACACGCAAAAGATATCAACAATGACATCTCCCAGCACGAGAATTAGCCCAGTAGAATTCGATTGACGTCTTGCATCGTTAGACCTCACAAACAAAATCATACAAATCAAAGAATAAAAAATTTCTTATTCCAATTGTCTCTGTAATTTATCAAAATTTTTGAATTCATTCACCAACAATGATAACTAAGCAAGCGAAAAGACAACACAAAACTGACCTTCTTAACGGCCAACCGCTGTAACTTAGGCACCTCCTCTAACAATTTTGCCTTTGTTCGACGAATCTCCGCATTCAAAGCAACGGCGGATGCCTTATTTTTCTCTTTTGAAGCGGCCTCAGCTTTCTGTAGATCACATTTACCCGATGAAAAATAACCTTTTATATATCAAAAACCTAATTTTATCTGTCATATTGAGCTATAAATCGTTTCAATTTCAAGTCAGACTTCAATTGACTTCAGAATCGAACTAAAAACAGCAACAAAGATAGAAATTGAAGGGATACCTGAAGAGCGGATTCGATATCCGCCTCAACAACAGCGTATAAGCGAGCGAAAGCGTCGTCACCGTAGACATTAAGATCTTTCTGCTTGTCGACGTCGTATTTGTCGTATTTCTGGCAGATGGCGTCTACTCTTGTTAAAATGTCGATCACACTCATTTTGTGAAGATGAGTGAGCTAATATTGTAATTACTGGGAGGAGGTTCGACACCGATTCCTTTGGTTCCGGCGAGGTTTTTCAGCGTATTTCTGTTTCAGCAGGTGGAGCTACCAGCCTGTAAGCACTAAGCTTCGATTTTTAAAAATTTTCTTCAACTTCCTTTACCAAAATTTATTTGACGTGCTTCGTCAGCTATTTTATTTTAAAATTTGCCCCATATTATTAACTCTATTATTTAACAGATGGTATCAATTTGTCAAGAAAATAAAGCATACGACTATTTCTGCAAATACGTGAAATTATGAGATAGAAAATTTATTTACCCCATTGTCAATTTATAGAATAATGATCCAATTATGAAATAAATAAACAAATAGATCCTTTCATCTTGAAATTGCGTGGCCATAGTTTTGGCACCACATGATTGGACATGGATAAAATAGTAAATTAGCTGGTGCCGAAGATGTGGAGTATGAACAACTCTAGGCTTTGGATCACATCCTGCATGGATCATGTCCACTCTTGCTTCATCCTCCATTGCCTTTTCCTTCCACATTCCTCTGCTTTTATCATTCCTTCCACCACCACCACATTCCCCATTTAACTATATTCTCATTCACTTCATCAGATCTTCTTCCCCCTTCTGCTGCTCTTCCCATGGCGGATCACTGCTCCTTGTGTATACTAGGAGTTATGGACCGCCTTTGGTTCCATCAAATCATTCTCTTCTCTGAATCTTCCTCTCCAGAGCAACACACTAGCCTCCTTACTGCTTCGTCTCCTGTTAACTTGCCTGATCTGTCTTTATCTACTTCAGAAGCAGAAATTTTGTTGCCAGTCGTCTCTTCTTCGTCTTCTGAGTCATCTGCTGCCACTTCTGATCAGGTAATGAAACAGTGATACTTCCATTAAGAGATATTCTTTTTTTGTGTTTGATGCTTTCTTCTTTCTTTGTTTAACTACAGTTCAACAAGGATTACGTCAAGAAGGAAACTGAACAAGAAGAGCAAGTAGATGAGGTTGTTAATGAGAAAGACAGACCAACAAGATCAAATCTGGCTACGAACAGATTTCGTTCACATTCTTCATCACCATCGACTCATAAACGACTTAGACGAAACACAAGATTGAGAAAAGTCTTGCAGAGATCCATGAGCAGTAGGAGCTTGAGGGAGCTAGAACTAGAAGAAGTGAAAGGGTTTATGGATCTTGGGTTCATATTCAAGAAAGAAGACATAAGCCCAAGACTGGCAAGAATAGTTCCTGGCTTGTTGAGGCTTGGATTGTTCAATCATAAACAGAACAACATCATCAAACTCATTGACAGCGAAGACTTAGTAACCAAAGTCATCGAAGATGAGAATGATAATGATGATGATAATGAACAGGAAATAGTTAGAGCCGAGGAGGAAGAAGAGAAAGGAATCATTCGGCCGTATTTATCAGAAGCATGGACAATAAGAAGACCAGATTCACCATTGTTAAGCCTAAAATTACCAAGAGTATCTGGAGCTGCAGAGATGAAAAAACATCTAAAGTTCTGGGCAAGAACAGTTGCCTCTGAAATTCAGCAAGTATGTTGAAGATACACCGGACTCTCCTGAAAAATGGCGGATACCTATCGCATATTCTGTATTCAAGCCGACATGTCAAAAAGAAAAAGATGAAGATGGACAAGAATACAATAATTGATCGATCGAAAGATGAAAGATGGTATATATAAAGGCTTCTTCTAAATTATAATGTATAATATAACCATGCAAGACCAGAGGAAAAAAAAAATAGTAATTCTCTTAAATATAATACGAAATTAAATAAACATTTAATAATAATACGAAATTAAAAACCAGTAATTATACATAATTAATCACTATTAATTATTTCAATTAATCATTAATTGAATGATCAATTATTATTTTTATATTAAAACTTTAAAAGCATGTAATTAATGATAAAGATTTTTTGCCTTTTCTTCTTTTACCCTTGTACCAAAGATGGCCCAGCCCTTGGAACTAGTCCACGTGTCTAGATGTCGTGGATCCGGCTCCGCCATTAATGGCCTCCATCTTTCCTTTCCTAGCTTTCCAAAAAGTCCAGAGTTTTCTCGCGAATCAAACAGAAAACCAGCAAACACCACGATTTATAGATCTCGTGACGATGAGCCATCATCCCCCACTAAAGGCGGTAACTCTCACTCATGTCAGGTACCAGAGGGGCGATCAATTAGGTCATTTTCTAGCTTGGATTTCTCTCATTCCTGTCTTTATTTCTCTTGGCGGTTTCGTTTGCCATTTCATCTTCCGTCGGGAGCTACAGGGCATGTTCTTCGCTCTCGGACTCATCATCTCTCAATTTATAAGCGAAACAATCAAGAAAGCTGTTCAACAAGCTCGACCAGAAACTTGCGTTCTTCTTGAAATGTGCGATTCTCATGGATGGCCTTCTAGTCATTCTCAATACATGTTCTTCTTTGCTGTTTATTTTACTCTTTTAACCTATCGAGGGATTTCCTTAACTGAGGTTCATAACAAGTGGGCTGCCTGCATTCTGCCTTGGTTATTGGCTGTTCTTACCATGTATTCCAGGGTATATTTGGGATACCACTCTGTTGGTCAAGTTCTTGCTGGAGCTTTCCTAGGGATTTTGCTTGGTTCAGTCTGGTTTTGGTTTGTTAATTTTAAGATTTTTAAATTTTTCCCTGTTATCGAAGAGAGTAGTTTTGGGAAGATGTTTTACGTCAAGGACACTTCTCATATTAAGAATGTGTTGGAATTTGAGTATGAGAATGCTAGAAGAGCTAGAAAGGAGATGGCTGCCAAGGACAATTGATGATGTCCAATCTTTTGGGTAAGTTTTCATAACTCTATCTTTATTTTCCATTTGTTCTTTGCTTATTTATATCATAGTAACGTTTCAAATTTAATCTGTATCATAGCATTAGCTTCTTTGTTTAGTTTATGCAATCTTAATTTAGTCATTTTGGGGTGGTAGCTGCTCTATTCTATAAAGTTCGTGAATAGTCTTGTGAATACAAAAAAATGTAGCACACTATTGAAAGAATTGTGTTGTCATCAGATGAAAATGTATTTAAGTGAGATTCTTCAAAAGCTTTCTTTTGATGTTTCAGCTAGTAGTAATTCATTTTTGAAAGCTGATGCTAGTTATATAGGATTTTTTGACATACATTAGCAATACAAGTTCTTGACGGAATCTCAAACATATACTAAGCAGTATGTAATATTCATCCTATTGACAAAATTACATGAACTCAAAATTCATTCATGTTAATCTAGTCAAGCTTGGTCTTGAGCTACACGGGTAGCTTGACAAGCCAAGTTCAAATTTTACATTACATGACTTGGCTTGTGGATGTGATGTGGCTTTATCTTTAAAGTTACACAAGTATATAGCCATCATGTGGAGAGTAGGCTTGAACTTGTAAGCTCCTGGGTGTTATATCTAAGCCTTACCCTCGAGTAAACCAGATAATCATATGATTTTCCATTATATTGATATGAGTTTTTATAGTTAAATTCTATAAAATGTGTTTTTCTGATTAATTTTTTTATATGTATATTACTTTTTCTATTTTTCTGTGTAAAGAAACTTTCTAGATTTTTCTGTAGAATAAATATTTGTGATAGATTTTTAGTTAAGCTTGATTGGCCTTGAAGTTGGCTCAAAGAGCTTGACATTGTTGATTGGAGTATGTTTGGTTTGGACCTTTTAAAACTTGATTCAAGCTAGTTAAGAGTGACCTTGAGTTGATCTTATTAAAACTTTACCTGACTCGCTTATACTCTTACTGAAGAATGGATAAAAGAGATAATAATATCTGAGGTGAGAATTCCACATGCATAAGCTGATAGAGCAAGTATACTAGTTTGGCATGGGGATTAATCAAGGTACTAGTGTGCATCAGTTCGCAGGTATAATTTACTTGTTTCAGCTTGGGATTCTGTCGAGTATTAGGAGTCTTTAGCTTACATACCACCACATGAAATTAAAATATGAGATAGTTTTCGGATTTGTTAAATTACATTGCTTTATTCTTTACGCTTACGTGGCCAATATTCTTGTGGCAAAAATGGAATTTTAATATTCTGACACATGGGATGTGTACAACATGTAATTGTTTTAATAGTGAGCTATGTAAAAGCTCAACTAGTTACCATATATATCAGTCGTAGAAATCAATAGCAATAGTCCTATCATTGCATATCAGGCCCTGATTCATTGTCATCTACCCTTTGATTTTTCACCTATTTCCTTACATTTAATTAATTCCTTTTTTCTGTCCTCGTATATGTCATAGATTGATCCTGTATCTTTCTGTGTTAAAAGTTGTTTAGTGTCTCAACATAAAATAACTTGAAGAAGATGTAAATTTCTACTTCGACGCTTGTTTGAATTCAATGAATGTGGATAAAGGAAGTGATACATTTCTTGGATCTATAGATTTTATGGTGTGGTTTAAAAAGAAATGTTAACTATGGAATTACAAATTATCTTATAGGTATTTCTTTTATTTTGAAGGACTATAATAACTAAGATGGAATGTGGGCTCTT
Source organism: Dalechampia spathulata (assembly GCA_948192965.1). NCBI lineage: Eukaryota > Viridiplantae > Streptophyta > Magnoliopsida > Malpighiales > Euphorbiaceae > Dalechampia > Dalechampia spathulata. The sequence goes on along the minus strand of CANYBF011155537.1, from coordinate 68,462 downwards.
CGATTTTCTTTAATGTCTATGATGAATGGAAATTATGTAATTTTATTGCATGTATACCCTTTAAATTAATGGATTCAATGTTTCTAATCAAACAACGAAATGTAACATTCCATGAATTTTCTCCTCTCCATGTTCCCTCCCTCTTGCATAAAGGTGGACCGTTTCATTTTTGTTTTTCCATTTTTTTCATTTACTTTCAATAACAAGTTATTTAGTCCGGTCACTTGCATTCTCATTATAAAAAGTAATGCTTAATAAAATCTCCAATAGATACAAACCAATAAGGTTTCGTAGAGAGCTAGAGCATTAAATTAAGATCAATTTCCATTTTGCAGGTCGACAAAGTTGGTTTTTCCAACCTGGTTTACCTTTGTTCTTGCTTGTGAGGACTAAGAAGCAAATGCAAGTGTTGATCATCCTTTCATCTGGAAGCCAATAAGGGAAGATATACGCTTGTTAATTGTGTAGTTTTACATTAGCAATGGACATCAGATTTCTCATCCATAATCTCTCTACGATACTGAATGACAGGTTTTACTTCAGACCATAAAAGATTTAGAAACTTGGAGGCTTTCCGATGCTTCTAGTGTGATAGGATTTAAAACAAATGTTTCTTTTTATTATGTACTACTAGTGTGGTAGATACAGTTTATTTATGATTTTAATAACATTTTACCATATGCTATTGAGCATTTTTACCATTTTAAATGTAAGTTCTCATGCTACTATTGTCACCACAGTTTTTTACATGGATCATGTTCTATCCTATAGAATCATAAACTTATCACTACCAATATTGCATGTCAAATTATATTTGAAGTCTAGCAAATAATTTGACAAATATTATATTATTAGTGATGAATATAGTAGATTCATACAGAATCCTATTCCATGTTGCATGCTAATGTAATGTACTGCAAATCAACCCCGCACTTCCCTTTGTGATAATATTTGCTTCATGTGACTATGGTTAGCTTACCCTCTATTATGGTAAAACCATCTATTTGAATTCGGAAACATCCACAATCCTAAATTTTAACCATGAAAGGAAAACTTTTATCTTTCCAACCTAAATTTCTAGTTTAGCTTCTGTAGGCAATAGTTCTCAGAGGGTGCCCAAGGTTTCCAGCTCTTTTGACAGACTTAACCGTGGTGGCCTCTACCATTCTGGTCTTCCATGAAAGAAGATCAAAATCAAGTTCAAAATAAATTGCAAATAATCTATGACAGAGAACTAGCAAGCGTTTTTGCATTACTCAGTTCTGGTTTTCTCATATTCGTAGTTGGCATCACGAGTGCAAACAAGGCGCAATTAATCTACCACATAAAAAAAAAAAAAAAAAAAGGGAAGCTATTACCAAACATAATGAACATTCCGAAGGCAACATCTGACCAAAACATAGCACCAGCTCTTAACTATTCAATTTTAAAATTTATGCAGACTATAGAACCTGAAAGAGAAACAAAGGAACTCTAGGAACAAGAAACACATGAAAATTTTCGAACATTGGTTTCAGCATAGAGTGATGGACGGGTAAAACATCTCAAAGTTTACTCTCCTGGCGCAGAAACACCCTGCCTGAGTCTTTCCCTCTTTATTTTCTTCTTCGAGACTGGCTTCTTCTTTTTGGGAGGAAGTGTTTTCTGCGCATACATGTAGAGGAAATAATTCCCAATTAGGAATGTGAGGACTAATCCTCCAATAACCAGCAGTACAATCAATCCTGGGTTGAATCCTTTCGCCTCAACTTCCTTCACCACATTGCCCTATTGATCACGAGAATTAAAGGTAAATTACATGAAGTATAAGAAAAACAATCAAAAAGTTGAATAAGCATAACCAGCAACAAGCAGAACTTGCACAGAAATTAGACATTTTCTGTTTATGTTGGTGAATAAATTCAAAAGTTGATGGTGTCCGGTGCATTTTCCTGTTTTGCGGTGATTAGAGTGCTAACTAGGCAAATAAAACCTAAAGCAACTAAATTAGCCCCGTCTGCTAAACCTTAAACATCCGTTTTCCTACCTCTTTCGTCTCTCCACTACTACCTTCACAATCACCAATGAATCTAAACATTCAGCACTGAAATTTCAATTCAACATTGAAAACCAAGTCCAGATTTGACAATATATGATCAGGGTTGCAAATGACTCGAATTGTTTATGAACTATTTGAAATTTGATTCGTTTGTGAGCTAGTTCATGAACTTATTTATTTATAAGTTTGTAAATCTAAAAACTTATGATCTAATTCGATGATGAGTTCATCAAAAACTTAAAAATAAATATATTTAAAATGTAATTTTTTTGTATTAAAGATTATAATGATAAACCTTATTTATTTCATTATTTTTATGTAAATTCATTTTAATTATATAATATTAATAATTTATTTAATTATTTATAATACATATAAATGTCTTATTCTATAAATATATGTATATAATAATTAATAATTTATTATCAGCTTTCAAGCCTTTTTTGAGCTTGTTTATTGACCTATTTTGAGCCTAAGCAAGAGCACACAAGCCAAGTTTGAATAATTGAAAACTTAGCTCAGCTCAACTTTTACTCATTTATACTACTCCATACATGATTAAATCAACCATACCAAAAAATTATAACCTGAAAGATAGCATATTCAACAGTAATTAATAAGGCTCTAGACACACCAAGGCAGTAAAGTGTCCTAGAGCTTACAAGCAAGGTGCAAGTGCTGGGACACAGCAAAAAGACATCGAAGAAGAATTAATAAAGCTTAAAATTTTCAACCTCTTTTAAACTATTTGTGTATTATTTAACTCTTAATATTCGTAAGACACTCTTTACCTGATTGAAAGAGTTGATTTTAGATTAAATTAAATTATGATTCCAAATTCAGCTCTATAGCTAATATACTCTAGTCCATCATGCAGATATTAAAAACATTAATATAATAAAAATCAAAGTCTAACTATATTTATACAGCAAAAATTGAAAGTTGAAACTGAATTTAAAAACATAAATTGTAAGATCTTAACAATAAGTTTTTGCGCTACGTGCAGAGATTAAAAAATTTAACTACATTGTATGAGCTTGGAAACTTTAATTTATACAAGAGGTGAACTTTTCTCGTCCATCATAACCAATTTCCCATTTTCAAAAGGGTTGTTCATGTCCAATTACATCAGAGATTAGAAATCAACAAAAAGAAGGATTAAATCGGATAAAATTAGCTAATCAATGGTCTAAAAACAGTTAAAGTTCACATGTTTAACGCTACTAAGTTTGATTAATGCACGAATGATCCTAATTTTGATCAAACAGAAATCGATAATGTAAATTCAAACTCACACTTGAGAAATGCCATTGCATGAAGCAACAAACGCTAAGATCAAGATCTGAAACCCTAAAATGCTATGCTGACACGAATGTTGTGACACAAGTTTATATGAAGTAGAATTGTGAAGGCAAAATACCATATTTTTGAAAGACGGAGGAGCGGGATCTGAATATACGAATTCTTCCATGGATAACAGGCTATGAAGCTCCGGTGAGTGAAATGGTGAGGAGAAATTCCAGAAAGGGGAAGAGAATGAGAAAGATCCCAATTCTTACGTGTAGAAAACAGAGAAGTGATGGAAGCATATGGAGGTTACGCTCTTGTGGCGGGTTTCGAGGGCCTTCATAGTTTGTTTCGATGGAATTAAGGTGAAATCAAAGGTTTTAAATTTTTAATTTGGGATTTGGTCGAAAATTATTATTTGAAGGATAAATTATTTTATCAAATAAACCTATATAAATAATAAATTAATATATTTAATACATAAATCAATATAATGAAAATAGAAAATTAAAAATCACTCTTTATTGGCACATGATGAACTGCTACTGTAAATAAATATATCACTGGAATGGTGAGTACATTCTAGTCAAATTGTAAGAACAAAGGGTGGAATGATTATCATGAAACGTAAATAAAAGCATAAAGATTGCAGTGATCCACCTGATTCAGGAAATGGAAAACCTTCATCAAGGGCTTCTTGGCAGTCAAACTGCTTTCCTGGGCAAAATTTGGAAACCAAACCAACATTCCCTCGTAACTCTTTTTAGCCAAGGAGCAACATTTGAGTCATATTTACAACCGAAATTTGCTAAAAGATCAAAAAGAAGGAATATCTAAACGCCATTATTGTAATTCTGTTATGGATGATTCTCCTTCAGCTGTAGCTTCTTCATCCATTTCCACCCTCATGTTAAGAGGACCTAATGCATCTCCAAAAACAGTTGAGAACATCTGTCTGTGACATTCATCACAAAAATAGTACAAAGAAAAGTGTCCTTCGTTTGGAAGCTTATGCAGTATTGCACCTGGTAGAACCCGGCTTATGTAGTCGGCCATTGATGGTGGTGCTATTCGGTCATCCATTCCCTGTTCAGAATCCACAGAAGTTATTTAATTTGAAAAGGGAACGGTGTGTAAATTATGCGATTGAATATTCTAATACCCTCGAAAATTTTCAGGAACATGAATGTGATCCAAGAATTATATGTACATAATAGAGACTAGGTATGAGGATGGTGACGCCTGTTCCGAAAATGAATTTTCACAACTATACTGTAAGGAGAGGAAAGACGTGATTACAATGAGCTCCATCCTAATTCTTTACTGCAACATATACACCATGCTGAACTGCATTTGAATTCTTAGGATTAATGGTTCACTACTTTTGCTTGCTAAATGCATTACTTGAGAAGTATGTGTTCAGGTGTGTTCTATAGATCTACCTATTGTTGATTGGAAATTAGAAACAGACATTCAAAAGAAACCGTTGCTTAATTATAGAATTGATTATAGAATTGATTTCGGTACCGTGTTTTAGAACCGGCAATAAGCACATATCCAAGAAGGTGAAACTCTACGAGGTCTTCACATGGTTAAGAATATGAAGTAAATCTATCTGATCATCACATTTTGACAATAAACCAAACAAATCTCGACATCCTATCGAAAAGTCATTCTGTCATGCATCCGTGCACCATGAACTAAAATGCAAACAAACAAAGCAGTACAAAACAAGAAGGGACATGTGTCCAAACCTGCCAGATGTGTATGGGGCCAAGAAATCCAGCGAAATCACATTCTGCTTGACTGTACATGGATCTGAGCCAATGAAGAATTCCTTTCTTTTGACATTTCTTCTGCATCTGAAGATCTGCTAAGCTGAAACCCCAGTTTGATACCTGTAGCACAGCCTCCTCAATGAATGGTTTTGCATTCCCTTGCCGGACAGACTCTTCCACATCCCTATACCAAAATTCCACAAATGCTGGGTCCTCAATCAGAACTTCGTCCTGTATGTTATTGTGCCAAGCTTTTGTTATGAAAGTTAAATCAATTATAGTTCTTAAAGGTTGCTCAGTCATGGCACAGACAGACTCTAAAATGATTTTCAAACTCAGACATAATGTTTTATTGACAAGATAATACCACCACATTGTGCACTCGGGATATAATTTTCATGGAAACCATTTTTTTATGACAGTTTTCCAGGAAATGTTAAGATTGTCATCACAACAGAAAAATATTGATTTTACAGATGCAAATGTAAAATTTTTGTCTCAGGCGTAAGCAATTCAAGATGACTAAGGATCAAACCTTCCCCCCAAGTGATTGAGACATCCATTTATCAATTCGACCATGAAAACCAGATAGAAAGCTTCTGCGATAAAAAGGATAGAGGAATTTTGGAAATTTGCGAGCTAGGAAGTACATCAATTTCCTTTTTGATGACCATGGATCCCATGTTCTTCTCTTCTCATTCTTTGTCATGCTCAAGTCATATGGATTAATAATTGGAGCAATCATAACAGCACCTGCATATTCAGTCAAAATATTAACACAAAGTTCACCACACACACATTAATACTCTGCAAAATATGGAAACAGAAATTGTTCCCTTATATGTAATACTTATTCGTTTACAAAAAGAAAGGCATGCAGTGCTAAGAACAATAGCAGATTGATCAATAGATAGATATAACCATTGTAAGTCAATAAAATTTACAAGATAAAAACATAACATACCCGCAATTCTGTCCGGGATGTATCTGAGAGCAGCCCAAGCGTGAATGCTTCCACTTGAGTATCCCAGCACCCAAAATTTGCCATTAACACCAATTTCATTTGCCAGGCGGTACATATCTAGAGCAGAGGAGTTTAGATTTCTACTGGGATGAGAATCACTTTCTCCAAAACCAGGAAGGTCATATGTGATCAAACGGATACCAAACTCTACGAGTAGAGAAGCTTTAACGCCGGGAATACCTCGACATTGTAGAAAAAGAGAACGATTTAACAATGATTATTCAATGAATCTTCACCGATAATCGGAGAAGTAAAGGCTCTTAATTTCTAGATACCTGCAAGCCGAGAAGAAAGAAAAGAATGGGGAGCAATCATGGAAAATCTAGCTTTATTTGCAGGAACACCATTTTCTTGATAAGCCAAGTATCTACCATCTGGAAGCAGAATGCGAATAGCACTGGGAGGATGCATACGCATTCTCTTTTCTGGTAGATACGAGCCATCATGCGTGCTATTCACACTTAGTGCTGCATGTCATTCCACAAAGAAATTAACAAAACTCAATTAGCGATATCTATATGCATTCAATTTCACACATAAAGAAACAATATAAGCAATTCTTAACTCCCAATTTCAATTGAAACCCATTCACTTATGTAAAGCACCGTCGAATCCAGTTTTTGGCTAGCAAACCAGCAAACTTTCAAAAATCATTACCAGCAAGAGCTAGTAGAGAAACGAAGAGAATGACAGGCCAAACATGAGCGGGATCACGATCTTCAGGCAATAACTCATTCAAAAAGCTCACAACGTTAGCCATTGGAATTACTATTTTCTGAACGATGAACGAATCTTCAGTTACTAAACTCTGTTTCACAATCTCTGTACATCCTTTTCCTAAATCCACGACCATCTCTCCCCATGATTGCATGAACCCCGTCACTTGCTGTTTCATAGTCTCCGGTTTGTGTTCCGATGATTCTCCGCCTCCGACGAGACGGCTGTCTTCCACTAAACTAGCTAACTCCTCTGTCCACGTGGCAGCTCCTCTCACCACATCCGCCATTTTTGCTAAAATAAAGAAAGAATAACTCTCACTCCGGTGCTCTCTTCCAAGAAATTAAAAATGTGAATAAAGAGAAACTTTAGAAGCGTGAATTTATTGTTTAATTCAAAGAAAAAACCCTAACCGACCATTTTTAAATCAAGTTCAGAAAAACAAAATCAATCTTCTTTAAAAAAAACCACCAGTCTCTCTCTCTCTCCTCTGCGATTACTGTCAAGATGACAAACAAACAGGTGGCTCTCACGATAACCTGATTTATTGATTCGAATAACAATATTAATATTTAATTTTTCAAGAATTGACTGCTTAACCGATCCCTCTTTAAGCTTTTGATTGCTTTAGTTTTTGGCTGGTTATGGAAGAAGATGGAGAGAGAAACAACTCTCTATCTTTTTCGAGTTAATGGAGAGTGACGGTGAGGATTTTGCCACGCAAGCAAAAAAACCTTTCGAATGCCGGCGTGCGTGGAGTATACGGTGGTCAGGCGAGGACGGCGGCGTGTCTAGCGGTTGCAAGTAGCAGCGGAGCTGACATGTGAGTGACAAAACTTGGCGGTGGATGCATGTGATGGGCACGGGAATGTTTTCTCTTTCATAGCTTTTTCGTTTTTTTTTTCCTTTTCTTTTTCTTTAACAAGGATTCGATAAAGTCTCTGTCCGGAGTATCTTCTTTTTTATCAGGCGTTCAAAAAATCCAAAATCCAATCGGCCTAAAATCTATAATAAAACCGAAATTAATAATTAATCCAGTTGATAATACATATATATATATATATATATATTTTTTTTTTAAATATAACCTAAATCACGTGGTAAGAATCTTACAATTACTGTTGAAGGTGAGGTTTTACTTTTTTATTTTATATTATTTAAATAACTTAATTAATAATTTCAAAATTAAATCTCCAATCCATTATTATATGCTTTTAACTTCATATGTTATTATATTTATTTATTATCTATCATACATTTTAAATTTTAATAATAAAATTTAAAAAAGTTAATTAATAGACTGTTTTTTTTAAATTTAAAATATTTTAAATGTATTTATCAAATAATGGTTAAAATCAAAAAAATAATTAATTAAATAATTTAGATTTAGATTTTATATTTTTAAACTGATTATTTTTTATTTTTATGAATCGGTTAATTAATTAATTAACAACCCTACTTTATATTTTATTCATAAATAACTTATTTAATCAAATACAATAAAATAACTATAGATTTTTTTATTACGTTACAATTAACAGATCACTTAATAATAAAGCAAAATTTATATTTTTATATCTGGATTTAATTTCATTTTATTTATTAATTTAATTCATAATTTATCATCTAAAAATAGTAAAATATAATATTTATTTAAAGAAATACGTTGAAAAAGGACAAATATACACTGCTCTTCAATAAGATAATTTTTTTAAAAAATAAATAATTTTTTAGTATTATAAATATGTTAGACGCCTATTTCAGAACACAGCAGTGTTAAACCTCGTTGCGGCTCTGCTTGATGGTCGACGAAACATGAGTATTGAATTCAGAAATTTACTCTCCGTAATGGATTAGTAGCTACCACCGCATCTGTCGCCTTTCTCTTTTGTTGACGCTGAGTGGTTTCTGTTGTTCTTTTTCCTTTTCTGTGAGCTTAGAATTGTTATATACTGTTTTTTGATTTGGCATTAGCTTCCGATATTGGTGGAATTGGGTACTGCTGCTAGAAACGTGTCTTCTATTAGGTAAGAATTGGTATGGCTCAACCACACTTGTTGCCATTATCTCTATTTCTTCATTTAGTCGAAAGTTGTTGTTAGTTTCGGATTTCTTGATTGCGTCTCCATCTGCCCTCCAGATCACCCTTCTAAGGAAGGATGAGGGAATCTGGTAACTATGGCTTTTCATGATTGTATATCTCTGTCATATGTCCTGAGATAGGATGATCTCAGCATTTTCGGTTCCAGATAGCTAGTTGGACAGAAAGAAGTTCTTTTGGTGGATTTCGGGTCTTAAGGAACAAACAAATGCCTTTGATTGATTAAGTTGGAGAATCAAATACCACTAAATTTGAAGTTTTTAATTGAACAAAACAGAAATGCAACTAAGTTTAACAAACTACTTTCTCATACTGCCTCACTGTTATGATTGTTTGTGTCATTGAGTTATATTAGTAATTTACATTGTTTTGCTGCATACTTGTCAAATCTTTGATCAGGATTGACTTCTTCTTGTTAATAGGTTCGGTTTTTTACCTCATATTCTTTGAACAGCACCTACTATTAAGCTACACCTGGTGCAATGGGTACTGAGACAGGTTCACAAGATCATAAAAAACGAACTTTGGAGGCTTTGGAGAGAAGGTTTGTTGTAGCTAAAGCTGAACTGCTTCAGCAACAAAAGAAAAGTCAGAAACATAAATCCAATGCAGAAGATACAAAAGAAACTTTTGCGAGTACCACTAGAAATGAAAATAATACAAATACAGAAACTTCTATCGCTTCTGCTGCAAATCTTCCAGCCGCTCCAGTCTCTCCCTTCTTGAATACCTCATCTAAAAGAGGTGATTAATTCTTAAATGTTTCATGAAGATATAAAAACTTTGCTTGTTGGTTTCAAGTCCTTTTCCTGTTTACATGTATACATGCATATGGGTAGGCGATAGGCATGCATTTTTTTTTATAATTAGTTATGCAGAAAACACAATCAAGAATGAATCGGTGTTTTAGAATTAGCATTTCCTTACTGGGTAGATAATTATTCTAAATCCTGCTTTGTAGGCGCAGAGGAAAATGGTCCAGAATATTCACGTCTCTCCCATATTGTACATGAGAACCTGTTGATGACAAATGTCAAGGTGATCTTTTGCTTCAATCTCTTCGTTTATCTCAAACATCTTGACTCAATTTCTTCCTGCCATTGTATAGTTTCAGAGTAAAAGGGGAAGCATGGTGGACGTAATGTTACATGACCTTTTTCAACGTGGTGATTCTGCTCAAAAATATATGCAAGGAGGCAGAACCAAAAAACTCGACAATTGGATCCTTCTTGATAATTATGTAAAAGGACGTGGCAGATCTTCTAGTTCTTATATTAGGACTATAGGGGCCCACTCAAAGCGCTCTAAAAAATGCATGTCTATGAAGCAACATAAGAAATGCGGATCATTCGATTTGCCCAAAGATCTCCAAAAGTGAGTTTGTAGCTGCTACTTTCTTGTCACCCAAATGATGTGATTTAGATGCATTTCATGGTTAACAGATACTGTGATAAATAGTTACTCTACAATTGTTTCCTTTGATGCTTTTATTTATTTTCCTCATGAAATTGCATTCTATGACAGGTTTGATTCTTTTAAGCCAATGCATGAGATGTGGAAAGCTTACATTTTTCAGCTCATTAAAACTACTGGGTGGGCTATTGGTTCTTATCAACTATATCAATGTCACAATTGTATCACTACCATGCATTTAATGTGGACAGTGGTGGTTTCTTTAATCATACTCCATACCTGTACAGGATAAATCAGTTGGCTCAATGTTTTCTTGGAGCTGATCTACATGGTGCTATTATTCTAGGTCAGCTCAAATTTTGTGGCTTTACTATGATGTGCAAGTTTTCTTTTAAATTATTTGAGGCTATGAATTGATTAGATGCGTTGCCTACAAGCTTCTTAGAGTAGATTTTTCACAAGAGCTAATTCAAGTGCCACCAGTGGACACTTCATTGGTTTATGGAGTTCACTGTGGGATATTCACAATCTTCAGCTTCAGCTGAGAACTTGAATCATGTATCCATACAATTAAAATCAAATGGAATTTTAATTCCCTCAATGAACAAATTTTTGATGCTGATATCTGTATTTTCCTTGCTACAGTTTGAATGCGGTTCAAATGTTTGATTAACCACTTAACCTTTCTTCCTGTTTTCTAACAGTTGCTGAGTGCAAGATAGCATCTTTCACTGGAGTTTCCGGTATAATGATTCGTGAAACAGCAGAAACATTTGGGATAATAACACAAGATGACAAATTTCAAGGTAGCTTTATTTAGCTGCATGGTTTAAGCTTGTTGATTATTATCATTCATTTCATATTTTATATGAAATGTGATGATACCGTAAAATATGTATGTTTGTATGGCCTATGGTACCTCCCCCCAATCCACGGGATGACTGACTGTACCGTATGTCCTCTTCTTGTGACTCGTCAGTTTACTTTTTGTGTGGTCACTATGTTGGTTCTGTTCAGTGCATATGCTTGTACTGAATGTAAATCCCATGTATAAACCAGTTTTCTTGCTTGAATTATAAGTAATATTGCTGGAACTGGGATGGTTATATGCATCACAACTAGCCTGGAATTAAATCTTAGTTGAGTTCGTGGATTTAAGTAAAATAGTAGCAGTTCTAATGGTCATAAAACCATTTGATTTTAGTTTTACTAATATAGGGTTCTGGGTTGCATTCGTGCATTGCGGAAAATGGTTTGAAAGAAGAAACATCCTGGTGCATTACACAATACCATGTTAATGCATCAAATGAAATATCGATGATCTCTAGTTGATATTTCATCCTTTGGCATAATGTTTCCTTAGGTAAAAGCTTATAAACCAATCTGAAATGTAGAATTTGGTTATCAGTAAATAGATATTAATGTCATCCTTCTTTTATTGCACTGCCTCATTCTTTTGAGTTTCTCTGCAATCTTTAGCACAACTTTTTTTTTTCATTTTCTTTTTTCCTTTTGGCCCTTTTCAGTTGTACCAAAAAGATATTCCGTTTTTATGTTCCAAGTTGATAGCTGGAAGGTCACATTGCAAGGGGACAGGCTCACGTCAAGAAATTTGGGTATGTGACCCTATCAAGCATCATTCTTTAATTCGATGGTGGCTATTTGTTTTTGCTAGCATCTGAAATATTTGAAAAGTTCCAAATGCTGTATTCTCAAAATGGCAGTGCGCAGTGTACAATACTGTAAAAAGTTTTGCTCATAAATGGTGTTGAGTGGTCTCCTTTTTCTTTTACTTCCTTTGCATAGAACGGTTGAAAATGTCCCACTACAAAAATTAATAAATAATCTCTTCACAATAGTCTTTTTGAATGCTAAATGTCTATTTCTTTTTTATTGAATAGCAATTCATTATGCTCAGATGCTATTCATTTGAGCTTTCTTTCAAAATTTAGTTGAACTGAGTTCAATTAAACTGCAAATCATTCAAAACATAGAAAAGATGATATAAAACGAAGTAAAGATGCGTGATCATAAAATGTACATCAACACGTGCTATTCTACAGTCTGCATCCCGACCAATGGACAGAATTTCAAAACCTTACATTCTGAACCCGGATTTGAGTTTTAAGTTACAATAAATTATACTCCATCAGATTCCCACTCCAAGGACTATTACCTGCAATAGCATCAGCCAAAAGGGCAATTTCAAGAACTCCTAAAACTTGTGCTGTAAAGAGTTAATTGAATAAACAGTGATTATCTAAGGTTGAAACAGAATGATCCAGCAATTCCTGGTAAATTATCTAAAATTCTTTCAATCCTTGCTGGCCTTCGGATTAAGCCATCAGTAGCTTTCATTGTTCTTGGCCACCAAGCCTTTCTGTACTTCCATTAATTGAATGATTACCACCAACAGGTTTCTGAAGGATCGGCCGAAGAATATCCGCCGCATCAACTTGATCTTCAACACAAGCCTTCTCCTTGTCAGTAGTGGAATGCAGACCGTTTTGTTGACCATATATCACATCTTCACTCCCTTTCTGCAAACACATTATGCTTTCAACCTGGGACGCGGGACATGAGTGACATTTAGCATCATTACCCCCACTATGTGGGCTCATTTTATCTTTACATTGCTTGACGTTTGTCTCGGCATTCTCAAGATCTGGATTCTTAATTGCTGAATTACATTTCTTGACGGGAGTTTTCTTAACTTCAGAGCTAGGAGACTTTCTATTCTGAACTTTAGTGCCACCATGGAGTTTTCCATTTCTTGGAGTACTATGGACATTTGGTGCAGCATTTGAGGATTCCTGAAGAGGCGAAGGAGATTTCGGTTTCAATTCTGTGGTGGGCATGACAATCTTAGCTGGTTGTAGTTTTCCAGATTTGACGCTGTTTGATCCTCCACTAGAGCTAACATTTCTTGTTCCAAATCTAGGCAAGTCACTAGGGACAGTTGGGAGAGAATGGCCGGTTCCAGTTGGAGTACGCACAGACGATCTCACCTGCATCGAATAAAAAATACATGTGAACACATGGCATGACTAACAATATCAAACTTAAAATGGAAAAGGATCCGAAGGATGGTTTTTCATGAATTCGGATTGTTATAGGCAAAAATTTAACTATAGCATAGGTTGCACTGCTGCACAGGCATTAGAAAAATGACATCCTTTACTTTTTTTGGCCTCAGAAATACCTCAGCCAAATCACGTCCCAACTAGGGAATGATACATATGGAAAGGAATTTGAACTTACCCCATCAAAGAAACCAATCTTTGGTGATGGCATCCGGAGCCCAGAAGGCTTAAGCAAACCTGGACGAACTCCACCACTTCCAGCTGATACTTTCTTTAAACACTTGCTTGGTACAGCGGCTTGGGTACTTTGTCCAGGGGAGCATTTGTCATTAGAATGGTTTTGACCATCCAAGGATCGGGAGGCCTCGCCATTCTCAAGGCTAGGTCTTGAACTGTTTGATCTTTTATTAAGTGTAGAGGTCGGTGACAATGACTCCGAAGACCATTCACTAATAGAGCTTGCAGGTGATATGCTAGAAGAGAGTTTAGATGCAAATGAAGATGAGGTTCGTCCATTCAACGACTGATTCTTATTTCTTGAAGCAGTTCTCAAAACAGTTTTGATAGTTGAGACGGTAGAAGTTCTGGGATCATTTTTTCTTTTGATGATATTTGAGTGATTGCTGCTACTGTCAGAAGACAGGCTTTCCAAACTATCAATAGAGGACGAAGGTGTTAGCTGTGTCTTAGTTGCCACAGAAGAATGCAAAGAGGACTTGCGATCTGGCATGGGCCTTGGCACAGCGTTTCGTGAAGCACCAGTAGGAGAGACTTTTGATCCTCTGGCTGGCACTATTAAGTACTGAAAAAGTCAAATTTCAAGTATTCTAATGATGATATGGATATTCATAAAATAGTAATAAGTGAGATTCAAATACCAGGTGAATGTTTTGCATTCTCTGCTTGCACATTTATATTTGATGCATTATCCTTTCCCGCTTTGACACGGTTGGCACCCAATCCCAATGACGCTCTTTTGGTTGATGCTGCTGTTGCCAAGACAGTGCTAGGTCTGCCCACTATCTTGGGTGGTTTAGAAATAGAAGTTGCAGCCTTTTCGATTCTAGACGAAGACTGCAAAGAAATAATATGAATCGGTTGAGCTTTGCATTTTCCACATCTACAATTTTGAAACAAATGAATAAATACCTTTGAATTTTGAGCAGAAGGAGAGACTTGGCTTGCCATTTTCCCTGATCCTTTTTTGGCAATATTTGGCTGCTTGAGAGCATCTTTGGTTTTCAACTGAAATTCACAAAACAATAGTCTCGAGTCCTTTACTCTTTCACTGAAATTTACAAAATAATAGACCAAGTTCTCTCAAATCAAGACAATATTGGACTGGTACGAGTGCCGAATTTACCTTTTTTTGAGAAACATGGTCCGCTTTCTCTGAGGCTGAAAGGCAAGGACTGTTAGTTTGTGAATAGTATATGCAAAAAGACATGCGTAAAGTACATGAACTGTGGTTCAAAAAAAAAAAAGTACATGAACTGAGATATCCGGCCAGAGCACTCACATTTGGTATTTTTGGTTTCATCTACTAGAGAGGCCAATTTATCACGTGACACTCCCGTATTTGATGCTTTACTAGATTTCTGAATTGAAGCTCTTATATCTCCAAACAAATCACCCTCAAGAGTTCCTAGAGTAGAACTATCAGTTGCTAATGTTGATACTGAGTCCGTAGATCTGCGCAAATCCTCCTCAATTCCTGGTAATACATGGTTTCTTCCGTTTTTCTCAGCCCCTCCAATAATGCTAGATAATTCCTCAGGTTCCAAAACACCTGGTTACACATGACATGCATCTTTAGCTTTAAGATCATTTCAATCGTAGGGCTTCAAGGTATCAAATGTACACAAGAAAAACCATAAACTTTGTTATAAACAACAGGCAATTCTACCAAGAAAATCGTGTTGACACGAGGAAAAAAAAATGAACCTCCAAACATCAGAGGAAGGGAAAGGAAAATAAATACCGGCACTGGTGAAGAAAGCACTGTCCCAAGCTAAACTTTTGCGCAAGTTGTACTTTTCATTATTCCGAGTTTTTGCTTGCTCTGTTGATTCAAGTGGGCGAGTGACTTGTCCATCTTCTGAGAGAGAGTCGCCTAGGGTCTGCATACCCGGGAAGTGACTTGATGCATTCTCCGTCTGATCATCTGCATATAACACCATCATAGCAAAAAATACAAATGACGCGGACTTAGAATTGCAACGCATAAATTCAAAATAAAAACGCAACCAATAAGCTGAACAACGAAGCAATAATGCAAAGAAAACCAATAAAAAATTGGAATAAAA
The DNA here is from genome assembly GCA_948192965.1 of Dalechampia spathulata. Taxonomy (NCBI): domain Eukaryota; kingdom Viridiplantae; phylum Streptophyta; class Magnoliopsida; order Malpighiales; family Euphorbiaceae; genus Dalechampia; species Dalechampia spathulata. Next base: position 52,715 of record CANYBF011155537.1, on the reverse strand, counting down.
ATGAATTAAATTTTGCTACTTTAACAAACAGATCTACAAAAGAACAACGATAACAACCAACAAAGAACAGCAAGAGCAGCATTCTTAAGGCCAAAAGGTGGACTTGGAATAGAAAATACATTCAACGATCTTCTCAAGCAACAAAAATTTCCGCTTAAGGGTTTCCATTAGTAAAATTACTCGTTTGAATACAAAAAAAAAAAAGAAAGAAAGAGAATGGCAACAGCAAGGGAATCAGCATTGCATAAGAGCAAATCAAATAAAGAAAGAGAGAAACAGATTCAAAAGACGAAAAAAATTAAGGGAAGAAACAGTGAATAGAACCTGAGAAAGTGAAAGGAAGATGAGAAAGAGAAGCGAAGAGAGAATCGTCTTCGAAGGAAACATCAATAAGACTGAGGGTTCGATCAAAATTATCGTGAGAATCGGTCATTATTCCAGAGAACAAAAACGGAAAAAGGAAAGTGAGGGGGGGAGTGGTGTTTGAAGGAATTCAAATGGGAAAAGGGAATGGATGGGATGTCAGAGGAGTGGGAATGGCAGAGATTTGAATTTCGGAGAAAAAGAGAAAAAGGTGGGAGCGTCTCTCTGAATCGTCGAACCAGGCCAGGTATGACTCAGTTTAACATTAAAAATAAAACCACCATTTGACCGGTAAATCTGACTGCTTTCCCATTTTCCTTCCTTCCTATTTATTTTCCCTAACAACGGGGGTAAATCTCTTTCCTTTCTCCCGGATCCCTCCATCCATATTTTGTTGGTTATATGATTATCATATCTACTTTTTTTTCTTAAGTTTTAACAAAATATGACTAATTTTATATCCGTAAAAATCCATCTAAATTATAATTTATCTCGAATCAAAGTATAAATTATTATATAAAATTAATGTTGGTTAATTATTTTTAATAATACTGTAAGAATATAAAAATAAAATTAATTTTTTCTTTGAAAATATATTTATGACGTAATTTATGCTTTCTCTTTAACACAAAATGTTGGTACTCCGTTGCATATCATCAATTTAAGCATTATTTTACAAAATTTAGGTTAATTTTTTTTATTAAAGAGAGAGTCCAATAAATATGAAAACTTTGGAAAATAGAAGAAAGGATGGCTAATGGTGGATACAAACCCACTCGATTAGTTATGTTATGATAAACCAAACCTTTTGTGTATTTGTTTGGGTTTGGTTAGCCAAATAATGAAAATCTTATTACAAAACCTCTGCTCTCAGTTATACCCGTGTGCACAAAGATGATGGGTGAGAAACGAGGAAACTAAGACACATTTCACATGACCAAAACAAGGTGATCGAGTCAACAGCAAATCGATGATATTATAATTTCAGGATTTATCCTCGTAAAGTTAGCCAAACAGGAAGAATAATTAAAAGCAGGGACTAACATCAAAAATTCAAAACAAAATACACCAGCCGTTTCCCTTCCAACATAATCTCATCCATGTCAAATTACAGAACAAGAACTAAGAAGCTATCAAACCAAAACAGATAAACAAAATCTTGTCCAAGAGAATTTGTGATGCAGAAAAAGAAATTACTGAGTAACATTAAGCCATTTAGAGAAATTCTCGAACTCGGTGTAGTCACTATCTGAAATCATAGTCTGATACCATGCCTTGCCAGCAGCCTTAATCGCAGCAGCCTCCTCCTGTTAGATTCATCCGAAAAATGGAAATTCCAGTATAATCAATATCAAACTAATTGAATACATATAATGACCTCAACAAGGCAGCAAATGAACTTGTCCCATCTCGAATGGGATACGGAAAGCTTTAGCTCAATCTAATATGAAGTTATTGGCAAAGGCTACAAGCTAATGACATGAAAAACACTACACCCACTAACAAAGACAATGAAGCATAAAAACAGCAATTCCAAATTCACATTTACACACTGCAGAAATAAGAATGGTAACTTTACCTTAGTGACAGTCTTTCTCTTCTTGTCCAGCTTCTCCTTCTTAGCCTTCACACGCTGAGCCTCTGCCAAAAGAGACATCCTCCTAGCAGCCTTTGCATACGGGTTCAACTTCAACATAACATTCAAGTTCTTAAGAGGATTTTTCTTCAATGGAGCCCTGGAAACCTCCTTTTTAATGGGCTTAACAACTGACTGCACCTCATCAGAATTGATAATTCTTGACAGATCAGCATTCACCATCTTAGACCTAGGCAGCACATACCCTTTCTTCTTCTCAGAACTCTTCTCAAACGATCCATAAATGGAATCCAAACTTTCGAATGCTGATTTTGTCCATATCACAAATCGGCCTAGATGACCGCCGGGCGCGAGCTTCAACAAGTTCAGACGTTGAACATTTGCTACCTCAACACCTGGAATGTTCCTAAATGCCTTCACAAGCTTCGAACCTTCTGTCCCGTACACAATCAGGGGACCCTTGCGAGAGATATAGCGCCTATTCCTCATTTTACCCTTTCCAGGACGAATGGAGTGACTATCCTTAGCCTTCTCAACGTCAGGATAAGCACCGATTTCTTTCAATAACTTAATAGCAGCCGAGGTCTTCTCAATGCTCTCAGTGGAGTCGGATACCACCAGGGGCATTTCTGGAACAGATTCAATTTTATGGCCACGAGCCATAACAATAGAAGGAATAGCAGAGGCAGCAATAGCAGATACAACGGCGTATCTCTTTTGATTCACATTGATCTTGCGATGCCATCTCCGCCAGATCTTCGTCGGAGCAAACATGCGTCCGCCGCGGCACATATTCCCGAAAGCACCTTGACCGGCACGGTGAGTACCGCCACCGGAAACACGAGGGATACGAGAAACAGCACGTCCTGTGCCCCAGGACTCAGCGGAAGTTTGGTGGCCGGCACGTTTGGAGACAGCGTAAGGCTGCCGGCTGTTTTTCGACATCTGAGCGTGGACGAAGCTCACAATGTCGGGCCTGAGAGAGGCTTTCATGGAATCCGGGAGAGGAACGGTGACAACAGCCTCACCGTTTTGAGATTGTACGGTGACCAGGGGACGGGCGGCTGCGGCTGCCATTTCTGTGAAGATCAGAGGCAGAACTGCTGGTGAGGGGAAGTAAGAAAATAGGGTTTATGTAAGTATTTATAATGTCGTTTTAGGGTTCTGAACTTTCTGTTCACTTGATAGTTGGGCAAGTTACTCGCAAGGGATGAATCGGGCCGCACATACTCCTTGGGCTTTTGCTTTCTCTTTTAATCATGTATGGTTCAAACCAGAAATTGGTTCGGTGTTCCGGTCCAACGCGATCGGTTCGATAACCCTGTCCGAAAGCAACAGTAGTTTCTTCCAGGCAAGAAAGAAATCCACACTAAAATGATAACAGAAATACCAACCTTTCAATTTCAATCCACATGATGTGGAAAATGGCATAAAATCCAATCAACACCGGACGAACCACATCAAGCAGAAGAAGTCCACAATGAGAGAGGCAGTGCTCCTGCTTGGCTGCTCTTCTTCTTCGTCTTCTTCTTCCATTGTTACTTCTCCGAATCAGTCCTCACACCTTTCCCATGCTTCTAAGCCCAAATCTAAAACCTCCCGCATCTCCACCCTCCACTCTCCTCTTCTTCCTCCAGCCCGATATGCCAACAACAGAAACTCCCTCCTCTACCTCTCCTCGAAGCTCGCCGCAGAAGGCCATCTCCATGACTTTACTTCACTGGCCGAGTCCCTCATTGCTTCTTCTGGAATCGAGTCTTCCTTCTCCGTTTCTGAGCTGAATACTGTCCCTTTGGCCGAGGGGATTCTAAAGACTCTCCGCCTGAGAAATGTGGATACTGTTGTTGATATTCTTATGAGACTTGATCAACTTGGATTTCCTCCTTCCATGTTGTTTGATTCTGTTTCTTTGAGTTTGCTTAAAAATGAGTGTGCTCGCTATGTTAATTCCGGTGATTTGGAGCAAGTCGTCGTCTTAATGGAGACTCTTGCTGGTGATTTCTTCTTCTCTTTGTAATAACGAGCTTCAATTTTCAGTTATTTCCTTCCAACTTGAAAACTCTACCATGTTTGAACAATTCTATTCAATTCTGGTTATTCCAATCAAAGCATTGTAATGAAAATTGAAGCTGTTCTCTTCCTGAATTTTGCTTTGGATGATCAATGTTTCGGTTTTCAGGTTTTTCCTTCAACATCAAAGATCTTGCCGACCCTTTCCGAGTTATTAACATCTGTGTAAATAAACGCAACCCGCATTTGGCTGTGAGGTAGAATCAGTTGATTCATAAACCTGAATGCATGCCATTGTTTATGTCGATTTTGGTCGCCCTGTCATACTTGGATTCTAATTGCAGGTATGCTCGCCTTTTTCCGCATGAAGGTGTATTAGTTTGTACAGTTATAAAAAAGTTTGGGCAGAAGGGAGATTTGGATTCTGCTTTGGGAGCATACGAAGCTTTTAAACAGCACTCAACTGTTCCCAATATGTATGTATATCGTGCTGTGATTGATGTTTGTGGTATTTGTGGCGACTCCATGAAATCCAGATACATTTTTGAGGTACTTCCCTTCACTATCTTCACCTTCTGATGCTCGTAATTGACATTCTGATGGGTTTTCATTTCACTCAAATGCCTCAATTATCAATTCTCTGCTTGTTGAGTTTAATTTGTGCCGTATCTTCCCTTGAATAGCTTTTCTGCTCTTCTTATCACCTAGCCAATTTAAATATAGGAATCTGCTTATCTGTCAAAAAACTTCGACTTTAATCAATCTTACTATAGTTTCTACCACTCATGGATTGATTCTCTCTCGTATATAAACGTTGCTGCAGGACATACTCAACCAGAAGGTCACCCCAAACATATACGTTTTTAACAGTCTCATGAATGTTAATGCTCATGATTTGGGGTACACATTGCATGTCTACAAGAAGATGCAAGTAAATATCTCTCTCTCTGTTACTCGCATATTCATGCATACAAGTATGTCTATAATCACAAGCAACACAAAATTTTCCGTCATCCATTTCTTTCAAAGTTAAGCTGAAGGCTATCTTTTTTTGGAACTTGTTTTTGCCATTTTCCTGTTGCTTCCACTTCTTTCCTCTCTGTTGAGCTTTTGACCTTTTTTTCATTCCTTTAGTTTGTTAAGACATGCACTTCGGTTTGAAGATATTTTTCATTTCTTCATTTCTTCACATAATTACTTTCTAGCTGTTTGTGTCCTTATGTTACTAAAAGGACACCAGGAAATAATGTGTCTTCAATTTAGTGGAAGTGATATTTCGGTTAATCCTTTTCTTCGTATTACTGCTGAAGAATGACTTGAATGGAGAATCTTTTGCGTTCACATCAATATTACAATATAGTAAACCTCTTTATCTTACTCATTCAGAATCTTGGCCTAACAGCGGACATGATATCATATAATATTCTGTTGAAGTCGTGCTCTCTTGCTGGAAAAGTGGATTTGGCTCAAGATGTTTACAGGGAAGTGAAGCAGATGGAATCTGCAGGACAATTGAAGTTGGATGACTTCACATACTGCACAATCATAAAGGTATGCCATACTGCAAGATATTATTGGCAATGTCTTCTTCCTTTTTATTATTCTCAGTCTACTTGCTTGGTTCTTGGTGTGTATGGTCATCACTGTTATCATTTTGTGGCTCTTGTATGCTGCTTTTGTTTCCAGATCTTTGCAGATGCAAAATTGTGGCAACTTGCACTTAAAGTGAAAGAAGACATGCTATCATCCGACATCGTTCCTAATACATTTACATGGTCATCTTTGATGAGTGCCTGTGCTAATGCGGGTCTTGTAGAGCAGGCTATTAAATTATTTGAGGAGATGCTTCTAGCTGGATGCGAGCCAAATTCACAGTGCTGCAACATTCTTTTACATGCTTGTGTTGAAGCATGCCAGTATGATCGAGCTTTTCGACTTTTCCACATCTGGAAAAGAAGTGAAGTCCAGGATGCATTTAGCAAAAATTGCAATTATAGTGTCGATGGCATTTCAATTGCAACAAATCCACGTCAAGATGATATTATTACAGTGCCAAGTGTGGCATCTAATTCCCCTCATTTAAACTTCATCAAGAAATTTCCTTTCACACCCTCGTTAACAACATACAATACATTAATGAAAGCATGTGGTGGAGATTATGACCGTGCAAAGGCCTTAATGGATGAAATGAAGACATTGGGTCTTTCCCCCAATCACATAAGTTGGTCAATCTTGATTGATATATGTGGAAGTTCAGGTGACATGGAGGGTGCCATAAAGGTAAGCTTTTTTTTCCATTTTTTATGCGTAGATCATTGTTTTTCTCTTTGTGCCAGATCCGAAATATCATCTGCTGGCAATGTCATTTTAAACTTGTCAACGATGCACGACCCAGCATTCTGAGCATAGCTCACTTATATCAAGGAGAGAGCATCATAACAAGAAAAGCAAAATGAAAATTAGGTTTTCCTTGCATTTGATTTTATTTCTTTGCATGTATATCATAGCTTGTATCTTTTATTTCCAATTGCTTCAGTTTTTTCTCTTAGCCATTTGATCTCTTTAATATATACAATGGTTTTCTCGATAGTGATCCTTATTCCATAGGTGTTTCTGCAAGAGACCTTATGTTCCAAGAATTGGTCTTAATTTTAATCTCCATTTGTTTTATTTCCTCTTCTGTTTCTGAGAAAGTGCTCCCTATATATTATGTTTCTCCATAAATAGCTTCCAGTACCAATATGTTCTCTCACAAATCTTCTTTATTTACGTTGTTATGTCCCTTTTTCCTTTTTGTACTTTTATTCTAGTTATCATGACTCTTAAGATGAACTTTGTGATGGAATTTTTCCCTCGATACAGATTTTAAAGAATATGCGAATGGCTGGAGTGGAACCTGATGTTATCGCATATACAACAGCTATTAAGGTCTGAGGCTTCTTTTTCCCACGTTACTTTGTCGGTATACCTCTATTTGACTGGCCTATGTTAAACATGCTCTTCCGTTCAACAGGTTTGCGTCGAAAGTAAAAACGTGATGATGGCATTTTCATTATTTGCAGAAATGAAAAGCTACCAAGTCAAACCAAATTTGGCAAGTCCTAAGACCTTGCTTGTTATCTCAATTATAATGGATGCACGACCTAAAAATATCTGACTTTAGTTTCCACATTACTCGGCTGATCTAAGATGTTGGAAATTAGTAACGGACAAAAGGATGAAATTTTGAGTGCTGAACTACCCTTTTCTTTGTTTTGAAGACGTTTAAATACGAAAGCTGTCTTCCTATGCTTAGTGGCAATCATCTGCGTTATATTCCATAAAAATGTTATTAATGTATGATTGAATTACGTCTTTCATGCTGTCACATTCTTATAAACCATTCAAAATTTTCTAAAAGCACGAACATTTGATTATTGTTGACTTCATTCAGGTGACATATGACACGTTGCTAAGAGCTCGCACGAGATATGGTTCCTTAAAAGAAGTACAACAATGTCTGGCTATATATCAGGATATGAGGAGAGAAGGGTATGCTAGATCATACGAAGTTTTTATTGGCAGTTCTACGATTTGACTTGATATAGCTGTGCACTTCCCTCCACATGAAATAAAAACTTATCTTTAGTCCTACTCGATTTGAATAGGCAACTCATCATCATACTCACCTTTGCCAAAAATTATGTCCACTTTGTAGAAACATTTCCAGTTCCTTTTTTTTTTTTATTTTGCGAATTGCGGTCAGTGTCATACATTTAAGTTTTATAATTTTACTTGCCATAATGCCTTATCAAGTTTGGCTTGTTCCGCTACTTGATATGGGATTTGCAACGTGGGAAAAAAGTTGCTTGTTAATAGACAGTTGCTCACGTGTCTAATTCTCTGAAGGAGCATTCCTATTTATAAGATAATATTATTATTCTCATATACAACCTTCGCATAGGAACTTGTTGTTTATCATCCCTCATGGTGCAGCTGAACTATGGTTTAGAGGGACGGGATTTGGAATGACACGCAACTGTTTAGCACGTTTTTGTTTAACAGATCAATATCTCGGTGGAAAAGATGCACTCTATGACTAGTTTATCAAAATTTTTGCGTAGCACTTGACAAATCAATCCAAGGCTACATCTGTGGGAGCAAGCTTTGGATGATAGTTTGTCAAACCATAAATAGCATTTCATTTTTTATTTTCACACCTACATTTACATGCATATATGCTATATATGGACTGGACTGAATCCTTACATGCAAATGCTCTTGGATTGACACTTGTATTTTAAATCAATCAAGTTAAGTTTCTTCCTCTTCATTTGCTGATATTGCAGGTATAAATCCAATGATTACTATCTTAAGCTACTAATCGAGGAGTGGTGTGAAGGGGTAATACAAGACAATGACATGTACCAGGATGATTTTGAACCGTGCAGAAGAATCGACTACGGCAGACCCTTCAGTCTGCTTCTTGACACAGTAGCAGCACACCTGCATAATAATACTGCTGAAAGTATAACAATTGACCTGCAGGGCCTGACAAAGGTGAAGTGAATTATTATATATGATGAAATATTGGTTTCAATCTGTTGGTAAGGATTTCCAGCTGATCATGTTGTTATCAGTGCACTCTTTGAAGCCGTAATGGCAGTCCTGATCCTAAGTTCCGACTACCAAGTGCTTAAAGAATGCGTACCATCATTTTGTTTATGTTGCTTACGAATCCTAACATATCTTGATAGGTTGAAGCCCGGATTGTGGTTCTTGCAGTTCTCGGAATGGTCAAAGAGAATTATATATCAGGTACTGTAACAAGTAAAGACTATGCAACTCATGGCTGAGGTATTTTTCTAGTATATTGATGGTTGACAAATTTGTGATTCCAGGATATTCAGTGAAAGATGATATGTGGATAACCCTGGGGACTGATAAGGTAGATGTGCTGTCCAGCACGGAAAAGTCGGAGGTGAAAGATGCAATGGTTAAACTTCTGCAGAATGAATTAGGAATGGAAGTTCTAATTGCACTCCCACGATATACACCTCATCTTAAGACAAATTCGGAAATCCCTCTTGATTCCTTTCAGAAGTTATCAAAAAGCTTTGGCAAGAATGAGACAGCAAGGCGGCCGATACTTATACAGAGGTTGAGGGTCACAAGGAATTCCTTGCATTCTTGGCTGCAGAGAAGATCAGGAATCACTAGGAGATGATTGTTCTTGTGTACAATGACAGATTTTGTATATGATTGTATACCATAAGCTACCATCTGTTATAGGCTTCTAGCGTAGAAAAACAAGTCTTTCCTGATAAAGTGTAAGCATTAAGTATTGGATGATAAAAAATAAAGCGCTCTTTTTATCTTTCTTGTGTTTCAATTGGGAATCAGATGCATAAAGAGAAACTAGAAGACCCTAAAGTAACAAAATCAAGTACAGATCTATCATGCTCATCCAGTTGTTAACTCCATAATGGAACATGAAACATTGAAGTTTCCGTTCATAAAGTGAAAGGCTTCAGCGACAAAAATGAGAAATTTTCTCAAAAAAAAGTAGTACATTTGAGTAAAGGTGGTAACCACTTGTGTACATACTCGAGAAGCTCGTAATATCCCTTCAAAGCCAATCCTGCTGCTGCAACTTCAGTGGCAAATAAACCTCAGATAAGTACTGAAACCCGAAGGAGCTCAAAGCCTGAATCTCAGCTTTCTGCTTAGTCTTCACCATCAAACTCAATTCTTCAACCCATCCAGGGTTTTTCTTCACAAAATCTTCCTCCAGTAAATCCTTGCCAGTCTTGATATCCTGCTCGGTCATAGGCAACCTACATTGCTCAGGTATCTTATACTTATCAAGATCACTTGGCCGAATCCCTAGCCACTTAATATCAGGAGTAGTCAAATTAGCACTATCATAAGACATGTTCTTGGAACCACAGCCATAAACCGATAATATCTTCAATCCGTAAGGATCGCTATCGACTAACGCTAAAACAGGCAACTTCAACTCCATTTTCATTTTCCTCAGAAACAGCCTGGTAGCCACATCGGGCTGGCCTTTTGCTGTAACAATAATACAAGGAAACCTATTGTAAAACCTATCCTCAGCAAGTCTCATGTAAGCAGCATCCTTTTCAACTAAAAGAATAAACAAGGCATCACTTTGCATATCTCCAACTCTGTCGATATTAGGAGGAATGGCTTTTCCCCCCATGCCCATTTTAGTGCAATCAATCATATCACCGTTGTCGCTAAAAATCAACCTACCAACAACAACGCCTTTCTCCGCAGCAATGACATTAAGAGACGATCGGGTGCAGCCCAGCATACAGGAAACGTCATCCAAAACAGCATCCGATTGGGTCTGATCCTGAAATAGCTTGACATCCGTGTAAAACAGGTCTCTTTTGGTAACGTGGATGTTCTTTAGGCAAAGTTGGTGAACTAAAGATAGAATTTTGGCGGTGATGGTGGATTTGCGTACGGAGGAAATGTGAGCAAAAGGACGGAGGGTATTTTTATCTTTTAAGACGATGCGATCAAGCTCAGGGACGTAGAGCTGGTTCGTGGCGGCGCGTGACGGGACATTGAAGGAGAAGCCCTGGCCCGAGAGGATAGAGTTAGTAATAGACAGGACAACGGATTCAATGGCGGACTGGACAGAGGAGAGAGAGAGGTCGGCCACTTCTCGACAAGTGGTAGAGAGAGCGAGGTCGGCGAGAGTTAAGGACTTAGCAGCGGAGGAGGAGGAGGCGGAGGAGGAGGAGGACTTCAAGAGGGATTTTAGGGTTTCTAGAATTACAGAATCGGCTTTTAGTTTGTTTTTAAAAGGAAGTTCACTGGCGGCGTCAGGATCGGCACGGCGGCGTTTCTTCTTGTTGTCTGCCATTAGTCGAAGATGGGTAATGTCAGTTGGATTATCCCAGATCCTCCCAAGGACGTAGCGCGAAACGTTAGGCCTCTCAGACTCTCAGTTCATTTCGGGTAAGCTAGCGTGGCAAATTCATGCTATATATTAATAATTAATCACATTTATATTTTAATTAATATAAAATTAAATAAAAATTAATATGTATTATTAAAATGTTTATAATTTCATAAATTCATATAATAAATTTTCTAAAAATATATCATTAATTAAAAATAAAAAATAAAAATATTATTTAAAATTTTAAATTTTTTAAAATATTTTTTATTTTAAAATATTAATTTATATGCTCATCGAATTATAAATCTATTAATAATATAATAATACATATTATATAAGATTATGAATCTATTAATAACAAAATAATATGAATTAATTTTTATTAAATATTAAATATTAAATATTAATTAATTTTACATTAATTGATTAATTGATTTATAGTTATCATTAATTATTAATATAATAAATATCTAATATCTAATATAATTATATTATTAAAAAGAATTTCTAGAGATGTTGTTGAAATAATTGAGGTGAATATTTTTTGGAAAAAAAAAAATTTACAGGCAATGGAAGCTAAAAATAAAATGGAGGTGGTGGGTTCTTCATATCATCTCTCTCTGTTATTTTCTCTTCTTTATTCTTACACCTGTAGTTGTCTCGCAGTGGCACTAAGAAAATGGAAGCAGATGATATCTCAAGGACTCTACACTGCTTAAGAGGAAGATTGCTTGCAGAGAGGCATGCTTCAAATGTTGCTAAACACCAAGCTCAACTTATGGCCATTAAGGTCTCTTTCTTTTCACCCTTCGCCATCTTTCATCTCATCTTCTCTCTACCCATCCCTCTGCAATCTTCTAATTTATCTATTGACTTTTCCAAAAAATGTACCTTTTTTGTTCATAATAGCTGATCGAGATTGAGAACCAGCTAATGGAGGAGACAAAGTTAAGGCGAAAAGCAGAAAAAAAGCTTAGATTCTTAATGAAGAAGCTCGATTCCTTCAATTTTTCATTTACATTGGAGGCAAAACCAGAGGAGCACCTTCTAAGTTCAGCAGAGATTTGTGGGTTTTATTTTACTTCATCTTCCAGTCCCTCAGGTTCTATAAATTCTGCCTTCAAGCCCCGAGATATCAAGCAAGGCTTTAATGATTCTCTATCAGACAAATCTGGGCATCACCACCACGCCTCTCCAAGTTGTCAAAGTTCAAAGAATGATTTCCAGAGGTAATCCCTGCAGAATCCTTGCATAATCATCTACTTTAATAAGCTAATGACAGTAAGTTAAGAACTTTAATCATGTCCTTTTCAGTTCAGAAGCTGCTGTGGATGACTCATCGGCATTAGTTGCTGTAGATTTGCCAGCACCAATTAACGAGAAAAGAGAGGTAATGATAGCTAACAATGGTGTTAATGAAGTCCTTGATGCTTTAAAGCACGCCAGAGAAAAGATACAAGGCTCCATTGCCAGAAGACGACGCATGATTGAAATCGGGCCACCTTGAATCATGTGTATTGATAGCCATGATGCTAGTCTTTTCTTTATAAAACAGCATAGTTCGCGTGGTATAAAATTAAAAATAATTATTTATAAAATATTATATTTGATTATTAATAATGTTACAAAGATTCAATCTTTATATTTCATAGATGGAAAAAAACTATATAAAAAATAAATATCGGTTATATTTATTATGATTGTTAATTCTCAATCATCATCAATAAATGAATGAGAAAAATATAAAATTAACATCAACTTAATCTCATATCTTAAATGGTAGTGAATGTATGGGAGCATATCATGCCTTGTAACACGTAGCCAATCAGTAAAGTGGATGGATGAATTATTAGAGGATATTTGCCATTCACTTGGGTCCCAACTGTACCATGAGTTTGCTTTTGTCTACTTTGTTGATGTGTTCACGTGACTCTGTATTCACGAGGGTATCTAATTCTTTTTAGCGTTGGCACAGGATTAGGGATGGCTTGGCTTGGTCCTATACAAATATGATATCCGGGATATTGCTAGATTTCATGTTCCAATTCCTACAAGAAAAATATTGTTCGTCAGCACTTTGTTTAAAGAATGGAGCTTTGCTTGAGATTTGTAGAATTAACGAGGTTACATGGTAACCCCCAAGCATCATGATGATCTTTCAGCCAGGGACCTAAAGAAAGGGATTGTCAGTATCAGCAATTCTTCCACTGCAAGCTCCCATCTTCTGGTTTCTTTCTTTCTGTAATTTGTCTGTTTAAAAATTGTCCATGTTGTACACATGGCTATTCATTTTGAGATAACTTGTGCTTTTCCTACAACTATTGAGACCCTGGACAATCTGCACTACACGTATGCAAAGCTTGAAGAAAGCTGCAACCATTTCTTGACCCGCTTCTCTCGTTTATCTCGCATTTTCCCAAGAAAAGTTGATTGTGGCCTCAACCTCTCTACTTTTCGAAGATAGCTTTTACAGTCCTTCCAGAGAAAGACAGCTCTTAGATTAATCACCATAGATTATCAATTACTTTAAGCATATTTCACATTTCCAGTTCATTGAATTGAATGATTATGAGACTTAACCATTGCAAAAACAGGATCACTCGGCAAATGTTCATGCATTTACAGATTGAAATACAAAGGCAGTGGCTACGTGTTCCCCTCCTACTTCAAGATACAAACCCAGAGGATGACAGAAAAATTGTCAGCATTTTCCCACCTAAAAAAGAAACGAACAAAGGCTGCGTCCAAAATTAGCCGGAGGTGAAGACCTTTGTTTCTAACTGGTATGCAGGCGTGAAAAATGCAGGCCAACAAAGGTAAGTAGACATGATGCTGCTGACAGTTGATGCACCAACAAGCATGTTCATTACTATAATTTGCAGCTGAATTGCTTCTAATGGAGAAGCTCCTCCCATAATAAGCCCTGTCATTGCTCCAGGAAGCGATATCAAACCCACTGTTTTAGCATTGTCAAGAACTGGAGAAAGAGCAATAACCAAAGCCCTCTTCACTTGTTCAAGTGTAGCTTCCCTTGGAGTGGCTCCTAGTGCTAATGCTGCCTCTACCTGCCAGAGAATTAAAACGCACAAAAGTTGAATCGATCAGATTATGACAGATGGAAAAGTTTCAAACAGAAGCATGTATTTATACCCTACCAGGCTCATCTGGACTTTAATATCATCACGGAGTCGTTTCATTGTAACACCGGTGACTGTCATAGCATTGCCAACCATCATTCCAGCAACTGGTATGATGTATCGAGGAGTGAAGGGGAAAACTTTTAGAACAACAAGCAGGAACATGGTCACTGCAGTTCCTGCAAGGATTGAAGCTCCAGCCACATACTTCCCTCGTGGAACATGCTTCGCTCTTTGCCCAGCTGTATAACCAGCAACCGAGACCTGTAAATGAAAAACAAAATCTGTATGTATCAACTGGTCCTTTATTGTTCGTCAATCAGCATGCAACAAAAGAGGAGCAGAGGCAAGAAAACCAGGGCATAAAACAAAAACCAACCATAAAAAGGTAAGCAAGAACGATCCACAGGCTATGGTCCTGACTGAAAATAAATTGCAAAACGAAACCAATAACAGAAAGCTGAAGAAAGGCCCTAAAAATGGAATAAATCATCTCAGCCTCCAAACCCAATTTCTGGTAGAAGGAAAGCACAAGGGCCATGAGGACGACAGAAAGAGCAGCCACCGGCTTGATCATCCCCCTCAGGAATTCCAATAGCCAATCAAAATCCATCTGCTCAGCGATGAAGATTCTCTCCAAACTAGAACAACTGATCAACAATTCGCAGGCAGCAAGCGAAAAGCCGTCTGATAACTGTGTGGAATTTAGATTTTCAGAGAAAATATATATCGATCGAAGAAAGAAGCGACCTTCCCCTGATAAAGCTGGGACATATGTGGTAGCAGAGTTGTCATTTCCACTCGTATTTATTTATTCGATAATAATAATAATAATAATAATAATTTTGGTTGTTTCTCCATTAATTTATATTTAAATATTCGTGAACTGAAAGCAAGCAGAAGTGCGTACGACTTTATACGAAATTCTCCCCGGGCAATGCCTTTTGACGCGAATCTGGACCGTAGAAGGTGGGCCCACCCGTACCCATACCCGTACCCGATGGTTGACTAAATTAATAGCTCCTGATCACTTTTATTTATTTTCTTAACATGCTAAAACTTAATTTAAATTAAATATTCCATATTAATTAACCCCAATATATAATTTAGATTAAATTGATAAATAATTTTAAGACAATCCAAGAAAAACCGGATCCAGATAATAATGGTGACTAGTATGATAAGCCGAAGGGGTTATTGGGGGATCCGGACAAGGTGATAGATGACACGTTATTTGCATGTGATGGAGAGCATTTTCTAGGTGCGATGCTTATAATATCATATCTGGGGATGTTTGGATCCGGTGGTGGCTTTGTGTCCATTTCATAAACAAATGGGCCGGGCTTGGCCCATAACGTATTCGATTCGATTTAGAAACCGAACCTGCCAATTGTTTGGAGCTGACTTTTCCAAATAGCAAATGGAACTATTAAATTATAGACACTGTCTGGTTTCCAAAGTACACAGGAAAAAGGTTAGAACAAAAAAACAGTAAGGAGTGGAAAAGTAATATCCCACCCAGCAGCTATTGCCAGCCTCTCCGTGTGTCCGTGTTTGCTTTGTGCCTATCTTCGAAATCACAGTTTCCCACCACACCCAAGTAAGTTCCTCTAAGCTCCACACTTCCTTCTCTTTCTTCTTTTTTCTTGCTTCTTCTTCTTGTTTGCTCCATCTGCTCTTCCCTAGTTGACCACTTTATACTTTCTGGGTGTACCACTAATTGTGAATCTGCATTTCCTGTTTGCTTTCTCAATCTGAAGTTGCAAATCTTGGGTCTTTAGATTTTAGCGTCAATTTTGTTCTAGTTGCTTTACTTCCTGTGAATTTCCGTTCTTGATAATGACTTCAGTTTATCCTTTTTTTTGCGTTGTTGTTGGGATGCTTATGTGTTATAGAATCTGAAGATCTGAAATTTTGTGGCTTTTTCGTTTCTTCAAACAATGTGCTGGTTCATGCTTAGATAGCTGTTTAGCTAATTCCTCAAAGCAACACAGGAATCGTTAATGCTTTTCTTTTGTTTTCGTTTGTGTTGCGGATTTGGAGAGCGATGACATTTGGAAGGCTGCGTGGTTCTGTTCGATGAATTGAGTTTGGAGTTCAATGATGGTTAAAAGTGTTACAACTGCAAAAGCCTCTTTCGCATTCCTGAAAGCAGATTGCTTTGCTTTCTCTTCTTGACGACTTGAGGCCTGTATTTATATGTACATTAAGGAATTTTCAGATTCTTAGTCATTTCCATTCTTTTTACACAGTAAAACAGTCAGAAAAGATAGGGTAGTAAAATGAAATGGTGATTGTTCCCTCTTCATAACTCTGTTGTACGGAAGAATCTTTCAGATGCCATACAGAAGCAGAATTTCTCTTTTGATATGATTGATCAATTCATCAATTTTGTTATTCGCCCTCCCAGGTGTCTTTTCACTCTTCCTCTCTAAATATAACCTCTTATTTCTTTGGACTTGCTCCTGCTGTCTGACCCTTGTTGCGATTCTGGATATATAGGGCAGATTATAACCCAGATCAGTATTTATGGGAGAGGAATTTCACTTTTGCTGGCAGAGCATATTGTAGACAAGATTTGGAGGCAAGTGTGCATATGGCCCTGCAATCACCCTACTTTGCAGTTTAGCTTACTGCCTTTGTGCTAATTTCAGTCTTTCTTCTTTATCTGTTTGGTTGTTTCCAGCTTACAAATGCAAGGGGTCATACGCTCCGCTGCAGTCATTATGTACCATCACCATTTCCCGAAGATACTCCTCTTCCTTGTGTTATTTACTGCCATGGAAACAGGTAAATAATTCTCATTAGGACATTGTTTCAGTTCCATCTACTTCTTCATATTCCACATCTGCATCAAAATTAAGGTTATCTGTGTGAACGATTTTGAGACATTACTTTCATTGTTATCAAAAGAATTCCTTCTACAAATTAAAAAAAGGTGAACACTCCTTCCACTTATATCATGCAACATCATACAGTGGATGCAGGGCAGATGCAAATGAGGCTGCAGTAATTCTTCTTCCATCAAATATAACTGTTTTCACCCTTGATTTTTCTGGTTCTGGATTATCTGATGGTGACTATGTGAGCCTTGGTTGGCATGAGGTATGCTACATCTTCTGTGTCTTCTTATGACTTGAGCTCCTTTCTTTTCTAAGTTCCTTTTGTTTTTCCCATAACAGAGAGATGACCTCAAAGTTGTGGTTTCATATCTAAGAAGCAACAAAAAAATATCTCGCATTGGCCTTTGGGGACGATCAATGGGAGCAGTCACTAGGTAATCTTTCGTTACAATTCTTTCTTGCTTCACTGTCATCTTCTCCTGGAGTTCTTGGGGAATGTTGGCGCACAGATTTGTCATATTCTCAAAACAATGTGATTGAAATGTTGATGTTTTTATACTTTCCTGGTTAAACCGTGAAATGGTTTCAACTCTTCAGTCTCCTTTTGTCCAGTAGGGCAGGGTATTCTCCGTAGCTTATACTTTTCCTATATATGATGCAGTCTTCTTTTTGGGGCAGAAGATCCATCCGTAGCTGGAATGGTGTTGGATAGTGCCTTCTCTAATTTATTTGACCTGATGATGGAGCTTGTGGATGTGTACAAAATTAGGCTTCCAAAATTTACAGTATGTTTCATGCTTGCTCTCTCAACCTTTACTTTTTCCGTTGTTTAAACTTTATAAAGTATTTGTGGTTATGAGCTCTTAAAAGCCAGAGTTTATAAACTACTTCATTTACATATGACTTCATATTCCTTCCCATGTCGGGTTGCATTCTCCAACTTCCCTTCAAGTGCAACCAAGTCTAGACGAATTGTCACGTGCCAAAACTAGAATATTGGCGTTCCACCACAATGCACCTATACCTTGCACTTGGAGGCACTAGGTTTACTAAATAGTCTATTCTCCTTTGATAGGAAATTCCTGGCCTTCAAATTTGTGCCAAGAATCATTCAGTCAATGGATCATCTGCAACTGTGATCTCATGTGAATTATGATAACCGTCTGTTGGATAATTTTGTGCTAAACACACCTAGATACATGTATATGATGTTGAAATCTCATCTTGCCTGAAAGTGTTCAACCTGTGCAAGACTCATTCAACTTTGTTTACCTATCACTTTACATTCTCACTTCTTGTTTATGTGAGATTACATTTTATGTCTATGGTTTTGTTAAATCAGCACTTATTTTTGATGCATTGTTTAATTGATAAGAAATCTTTCAACGTCACTTGCAATCAGGTTAAAATGGCAGTACAGTACATGCGACGAGTAATCCAAAAAAGGGCAAAATTTGACATTATGGATCTTAACTGCCTAAAGGTTTGTCCTTGTCTTTCAGTTATTAGTAGAATGCATTTCTTTTTAAGTGTTGCTGTTTTTTGACATTATTTTCATTATGTTGACTTAGATATAACTTTCTTCTATGGAATTATTAACAATTGTTTTACTTGAGCTAGATCTTATTGCTTACTGATGCTAGCAGGTTGCACCCAAAACATTTATTCCAGCTTTATTTGGACATGCCAGCGAGGATAAATTCATCCAGTCTCACCATTCTGATCTCATCTTCAAGTCGTATGCAGTAATACACCATGCCAAAGACCTTTTATTTTTGCTTTAGCGTATCCATCTATTTCCTGAAAAGTTAACGAGGTGTTGGTTCTGCACAGGGGGATAAAAATATGATAAAATTTGATGGTGATCACAACTCTTCTCGACCACAATTTTATTATGACTCAGTTTCCATTTTCTTTTTGAATGTCCTTCACCCTCCTCAAAATACTGCTTCTTCAAGTAATTTAGAGAAGTATTACAACTTGGGGAATTTGAAGGTTGGTGCTGGCATAGATGAGGTGATTTCCATTTTCAAAAAGAACTTTTTGTGAATGATTAGAACATGATGTTGTAACTGTGTTGCTGATTAAAATAACTCCACGATCTTTGTTGTTTTCTTACTATTTTTACTGTTAAATAACCCCAAAACTTTAGGCATATGGATTGAACAGACATAGGTATGAGAAAACTAATGTTAGAAGAAAAAAAGTAAGTTCAAGGGTATTGACATTGTCAGGGGGAACAAGTTTCTTTATTACTTGGTACCATTGATATATTTTGTGCAGCTAGGGCATAAATGTTCATGGAGGATTTAGGACTTTATTCAAAAGAAGAGTTTGAGACCGTAATTTAGAAGCATAAGTTAACTTTGCGGTTGCCATTTCTTTCTGTGAAAGTAGAATCCTGACCTACCAAACCTAGCTATAAAAGAGATAGAGAAAAGGGAAGGAAAGAACGGTGAGGAGTTGGGAAGCACCACATGGTTACTCCAGGTCCACTCTCCCTAAAGCCAAAACTATTAGATTCGTGCAAGTATTTGCAGCAGTTATAGATGGGTAAATTATTATATAACACCACAACGTTAAAGTTTTCCTCCTTAGCTACTAAGTCATGTCCTAGTGGAACAATGAATGAAAGAAAAGTAAAAGAAAAGCCGACGAAAATAATGAAACTAAAAGAAATTCACTTATCCTACTATCAGAAGTTGTCATTACCCCTTTTTGACTGTCATCAATGCTTTTGTAACACAAAAAGGCTTGACAACTTGGTATTGCTCCTTAATTCCAGCATGATAAGACAATATCTTGACCATTTCTTGACTTCAAGATGTATGAAGCATAGGGCTCATGTAATTTCTTTCCATTCTTTTTTCCTGTTTTCTTTCCATAGAGCGTCTTATGTGAGATAATCACAGGCCTCCGTTCTGCCTGTACTGATGCTGCTGCAAGTTCATCAGCTGCCCCTCCTAGCATTCCAACCATCAAACCTGTTAATGAACTTCTTTCTGAAGCTGTACCATTTACTAGTGTGGTTATGGTATGTTGTCCCCTGCCCTCAGTCATGGATTCATTCTATTTATGTTTTGAACTCATTCAATGTTGGTGTTTTTAACTTGATTTTGCAGGATTCCGTGATCAATGAGAGTGATAGGATTAGCAATGGTGATCCCTCAAAGTTGCAGGTGATCATTATTAGTTTTTATCTTATTTTTTTAACATGATACTATTATTTGTTTGTAGTATTCTGGAACTAGGCCTTAGCATAAAGCCCTTGCTTTCAATGTCGTAGCTTTAAAAAGGCTTGGACACCAAGATGTTTTAGGCACAAGGTTAAGCAGCCAATTGTGTTTTGAGTTGGGGCTACCAGCCTAGTACCGAGAGGGTATCGGAACTTAGTACCATAAATTGGTAAACCACTTTAGTATGGGGTTCATACACTCTTGCGGAACCAAGGCCCTTACTCCCTAGTATATATTGGCCTTGAAGTCTATCTTGTACACCAATACCACAACCCATACGACCATGAAACTTCTTTTCTTTAACTTTTCACCTTTTGAATTGATCAAACTTGATAACAATTTTTAAAAATTTGATCAAGGCGCCTAGGTGGAGACAATTACCTATATGAGGTTGCCTACCTCGATGGATCTAAGGTTGCTTCCTCTAGATCTTCAAGCACCTAGAGCTTGTGGTGCACTATGTTTCTGAGGCTTTCTTTACTAATTTATCAGACAGTATCAGTCATTTGTTTATGTTGGAAAGTAATTGATGAAGTGTTCAAGCATATTAGCGTGCCAAAAGAATGTTAGTTATTACCCATGATTTTGTAAATAGGTACGTGAAACTAGTGAAAATTCAACAGCAGTGCAGCGCTCTGTCAATTCATGGAGATTCTATGTTGACTTTTAAAATTGATGTAAAGTAGAACATCACGGATCTTCCTAACAATGACTCTTGAACTTGCAAGAAGATGCATGCTTAGATGACCTTTGACTCGTGATTTGCTACTGATATTTGATGAAGCCTTGGATGAATGATTCACAGGATAAACCAAATGGCCAGAGTGAAGAGTGTTGCTCATACACCAGCTCAAATAGAGAGAGTTGGGGAAGATGCTCTTCCCTTGGAGGCAGTGACGAAGAATCTTCTGCTGATTGCAGAACTGCTGACAACATCCATGAGGTATCTCTCCCCCCACTTTCTGTCTCAGCCTTTCACTTGAATCATGCCAAAGATTTCTTTTAGGAGCCTCATAAGCCACGACTTCCGTCATTGCTCTACCATAATATTTTGCTTTTTTTCCGTATGGAGAAACAAGTAATGAAGTCAATCATTACTGTATTGGATATAATGGCGACGCAATTTTTTTTAATCCTGCAAAAGATGTGAACATGGCTGTTTTGGTAATTTTGTTAAGGAATCGGAGGCCACAAAACAATTGCTCCGACCGATAATTGAATCAGCACGAAGTTTGTGTTTGTACATAAAATGTTTAAGCAGCTGACCCTAGTTTCTTTTTGAATCAGATGACACTCAAGGCTTTTGCAACTCCTCTAAGAAGCATACAGCAGAAATCCCCCATAACATCAAAAGAAGAGAAGAAAAAGAAGAAAACTCTGGCTGTTCCAAAGAAGCTCAAGGGTGAGAAACTTGAAAAGCTCGAAGCCTTCAGCAAGCGACTGCGCCATTGCATTCTGAGGAGGGTCAACCATCAGAGGCATCGCTCCTCGTGAATATGGATGCAACGCAAGCTAGCTGTACCATAGGAATATGCTAATTATCGCAAGTCGCCCAACTATTCCTTTTTCACGTTTGCTTCTAGATGCTAATTATTGATTCTCTTCTGGGCGTTATTGCGTAGTTTCTCACTGTCTTACTCTGTGATGGATATCCATCTGCACATAGCATGCATTTAGTTAATTAATCACGTCACTAATCGTAGAATGGAACCTTAAGCATGGAGAATTTAAGGTGGACATCGAGTGATCAATTCTCGGAAGAGAGTACTAGCCTAAGCGCCTTGCAATCTGCCATGGTGAGTCCTCGCTCTGATAGCAATTCTAAGAGGCACTTGAAATTTTATTGAGTGTTGAGCCATCGGTGGCATGCGTATGATAGGTGCTAGCTTACATGTCAGGCATGATACTTCAACTAAATTTTCTGAATAACCCATCCTCACACAATCTGAAAGAAAGATTGTCCATTTATCTAAAAACCATCCTTGGACCTATTTATCCGAGACACTAAACATTGATGAGTTCAACCTGCTTTAGAACATATTCAGAAAAGTTACATTGGCAAAGCAAAATGGAAATATTTCAGCAGAGACTGATCTCATTTAGCATTTAACACTAAGGACCATTGCCTGAAACCTTGTCTATTTGATCATCATTTCCCATGGATATTCCAGAAGATGGATCAAGCTGCTCTCGGTTCAGGAAGACGGTGAGTGGTTGTGCATAAGTGTTTGAGCTCGACTCCAATATCTGATGTGTAAGGACCACATCTGATTTAGCATACGACGTGCCCATGCCCACTCGTTGCATCTTCATTGACCTTTCACCTTTTGGGCTCTCAGCTGGGGAACCAACGTTACAACGGGAATCAGGAGTCTGTGGTTCATGGTGAGACGAAAATGATTCATCAATGGAAATGCTTTTGGCTGGGGTACGCTTCTTAGCAGCCTTGTCATGGATGGGTGACTCGGATGTTGGGGCAGGGGTTGCTGGATCAGTCTTGTCAGATTCTGGGCAATTATTGCCCGATGTCCGAGCTGAGATGCCGATGCTGGCACCGGGCACCTCTCCACTTAGTCGCTGCTGTTCCTCAATTATCTTCTTTAAGTACTTCCCTTGGGCTTCAATGCGCAACTGTAGCTGTTTTTGCACCTGGTACACAGCAAAGGATGCTCGGTAAGAATAAAGCATCACAGATGCAGTCCGCAAGCTAAGCAGAAAATATATGCATTTGCCTCATTTCAATAACCACAATGAAAATAATGCATCAAAGCCTTTAAAAAAGTGTTCGTTTAACAAAATTATGGAAGAAAAGCTCAACACAAACAATCAGAATAGAAAACCAAAGAATCTTTTCCCATAAAATGGCTTGATGATTTATCTTGACATTATCACTATGAGACACTAAGAATAGAGATATCTGAGTACATGAAAAAATGCTCTCAATCAGAAAGAAAATCCAAGAACAAGTTAATAAGAATCTTCATTTGACTAAATAGTTTGTTTAATTTGACGAGGTTGCCTTATAGACTGAATGGACCAAGGTATCCTCCTTATTTTCTGCTGATGAATCAAAAAGATCACAAGATCATACAAATGAAAGACAGAACTAAATATACAACATAGTGGTAATTCCAAGGAAAGGCTTGCCTCTAATTGTTCATGCAATCGCTTTTGCACTTCCATTTGCAGCTTGAGTGCTTCAGTAATTTGCATCCCACTGTAGACGTGAAGACAATTTTTCAAGATTCAAATCGGTCACTTAAAAATCAGAATGACCAACATTTGCTAATCAGAATTTCAAATCCTGTGTCTAGACTTCTCAATGGCTAACAAGTGTAATACAGTGATTAATGGAAAAAACATGAATTCTTTAAATTTATAGCTGCACAAAATTATGGAACTGACAAACAAATGACAAGCACAGTGCCACTTACGATGAACTATCCATATTAGAAAGCATATCTCCGGTATCTTTCTTGTCAGCTTTCTTCCCTGAATTATTATTAGTATGCGCATAAGCAAGAAGTGGGCAAAAGAAGGATATACCAGAAGGCACCGGGTGAAAGTGAACACAAACATCAAACAGACTTACCATCAGATGAGGAATCTGGTAAGTATTTTGCAAGTCGGTATTTCTGGATGTATCACAAAGCAAACAAACAACAAGGAATAAAGATGAGGGATGTTGAAATTTCAACTTGACATGTGGTTACCCAAAAAGGAATTCAGAGATGTGAAATATAAAAGTAGTTTCTGTAATAGGCTAATAATCTTCCATCATACCTGTAAATGGCTTTTGACATGGTATATTGTTAAGCCTTGGACACCCATAACTCTGAGAACACCCTTTGGGGTAGCCCCTGAACATAGAAAAGGATGCAAAACTGTTCAGTACAACTGGTCATCTCAATCTGCTTTCACATTCTAGTTAAATTTCACCAACATCACATGCAAGAAATATACTCAGACTGAGTATTGCTGTTAGAAGTCAGCATGTTCCTTGTTATATTTCAAACATGTTTGAACACATCCCTGTAAAGAATATGTTGATGTGTGTGCATAAATGCACAATAAGATAGAGAAGCTCATGCTGTTGTGCTAACATGAATCAACAATTATGTCTGTGTTTTGGAAGTAAGAATGATAACAGCAGAAAAAATATTTAAAAATAATATCTCAGTGAAACATATGACTCACGATCTGGCCCACCAAGTTGTGCCACAGCATCAACAAAGCGTTCATGAAGCTCGTGTGTCCAACGTAATCGTTGCTTTGAAGCAAGACTGGAATTGTTGATACTATTCCCACCATTTATGGGGTCCATCGTACTAGCACCACAATCTAAAGGCTGACCATGAACTGATGAAGTTTTATGGACCAAACTTGAACCAGTAACAGTTGTAATCCTTTGCATATGTCATTTATCTATAACCACAACATAGAAAGGAAAATATATCACTCGTAATTGGGGGACAAAAAAAGAGAAAGGATTACTATATCACTGAAGCTGTTTAGAGAACAGAAGCACTTCACAAGCTAAAAGAGGTTGCAATTAACACAAGACCATCTATAAAAACAAACAAAGAGCATACTATAATTAAAGTCTCTAACCAATATGCATCTAATCACTCACTCATCTAAGGATAAACAGCCTTCAGTTGTGATTAGCTTATAAAATATTCAATCCAAATCAAGCCAGTCACAAGCCCAAATTAGTTGGTGCCAACTATATAAATAATTATCATCTATTTTCTATTCAGGTAACTAACGGAACATAAAACAAGTAAATCAAGTATTGACTCACTTTTCATCGGAATCAAGTCTCCCAATAGGTTAAAAGAGATTAAAAACAACTTGGTTTCCTTTTCTTCTACATACATTTTCTATCTCCATCCAATTCAAAGTCTTTAGCATATATTTCAACATTAACCCATTTGAACAGTAGCTATTATTAAAACTCAAAGTGGTAGCAATAGCTCAAGTCAAATATAATCCAATAGTGTTGCAATGTTTCATAATACCAACATGATTTATGATACTTTATTTAAAAAAAAACCATGATTTAAGATACTATTGCTTAAAATTATGTGGCTGAATGAGGACAGTATTTACTTTGATGATAAAGAACAGCTCAAATTTTCAGTTTCCCAATAGAAGAGGACATTTGAAGATCAAATGTCCCAAAATAACCACAGGTATAAGTGATTTACATAGCAATTACTTGGTTTGCAAATTGCCTAAATTATACTTGTTTCATTAGTCATTAATTACCATAAAATTAATGTCATGACAGGTTCTTAGAAGTCGTTATTATAACTGCAGAAGAAACTGCATGTACGGGTCAAGTATTTAATTTAAAAGCATCGCAGGGATTTCGGTGAAGAAGGAAAATCACTCACACTGCAGTTCTCTCGGAATTCTACAAACTTACGATTCTATTTCTTACATTCCTCATGGCAAGGATGCTTTATATAGACTGTGTGTGAGAGTGATTAACTTTTAAATGACAATTGACACTTCCCTGGATCTATATTTTATGACATAGACCAAAATGTCTACTTCTGATGCAACTAGGATAGGATTATTAAGGCTTAATGCAAAATTGTCCAAACTAGTAGCAGTTGTTAATACGGAAAACAGCTATATACGTTCAACATGTTAGCAACAGCAAATTTAGAAACAGACAGAACTCGTAATCAAACGACGAACATCCATAAGACACCAATTTTTAGCAACAGCAGAAGCTCAACTTGAGATGAAAAGAGCAGATAATCTGACAGTCAACGTGACTGAAAGTATTGGGCTTCCAAAAGCAGAATATAAAGTATCAGCCAGATGTACACGATAACTAGCAATCTTATTATAATCACAAGTAACGAAACGAGAAAATTTGTGTGAAACAGCCTCCTAGTGAAAATCCAAAAATAAATTGAAATTAGGGTTACGAAACCAAAGCCTAAACAACAAAACAACACAGGGTAGCAAAAATTGACAAGCAGCAACAATCAGACGAATGAAATGAAGCAAAATAGAAACAAAAATCAGAAGGAAAAAAAGTCCAAGACAAATGAAACAACAGAGAAGGCTGAGGAAACGACTTACCCACAGATCTGTATTTGATGAATCCCATAAAGCAGGTATAACGTTATGAGCTTGCTTCGAATTGTTAGAACAAAACAAGGATTGCTTGATTGACTGCCTTGAGATACAATAACAATAACAGTGATAATCAAAATTCGATTCAATTCACTAGCTGTTTTACAATCTCACTTTTCAGGAAATTGAACAAGATAAAAGGAGAAAGTCGTTTTTCTTTTCTCTTTTTTTTCCTTTTTTTTTGTTTTTTTGTTTTTTTGAATTACATGAAAGGGATAGAGGAGGAAAGATTATTTAAACAAACAGACAGATTGAGAGAAACACTAGAGAGAAATTAGGAATGAGCTTTTGTTTCTTCCCAATATGATCGTACTCTTTTTTCTTTTTTATTTTTCTCTATTGGTTTTTTTATTAAATAATATTATAATCTACCATGTTTCATTATTTTATTTTTTAATTGATCAAAATAAAAGACATCTATATTCATGTCATTTACGAAAATATCCTTCAACTTTCATGTAATTAATTGAATAATTCTTATATTTTTAAATAAAAATGACAATTTTAATTAATTACATGGATGTTATCACAGATAATAATTTAATTGGTTTTATTTATTTTAATTAAGAAGAGGACAACCGGCCTTGTGACGGAATCTACTTGAGCGATATTCCGTTAGGTTTTGTCCTCTTTTTTTTTTTTTACAGAAAATAATTTAATAAAATGGTTTTTATTATTGTATTTTGTATGATGGTTAAGGGTTTGGAATTAAGTAGAGCTGTGTTTTGTTGTATCCTCCATTGGTTTTGGGCTCTATGTAGATACTGACCAATCATGTATTTTTGACATTAATTTCATAAAACCCAAAATTATAAAATAAAAATAAACTCCCGTGTTCCTGTATTGCCAAGAATCGGCCTTCGAATTGCCCGCAAACACCGATGCCACATGCCGACTCTCTGATTTCCATTATGGTCCCGTCAGCAGGTAATAGTCATCGGTCAAATAAATATTTGTTTAAGGAATTTATCCGTATTCCCATATTTAATAACTGAATTTATAAGAATAAATTTAATAAATATGTGGAAAAAAATATTATTAAGTTTGCATGTACAATCAAATAATTAATGATCGGTTGAGTTGTTATAGGGTCTAATTAATTAAATTATTTGTAATTGTTAACAAGTAGTCAACAGATACGACTTAATATCAAATGTTTGATAAATAATAATTAAATTTAGTTTATGTATATATATCTAATAATGAAAAAATATAATACCAATATAAAAGAAGTAAATCTCATTCCATGGTATTTCGGCCTTTGAAAAAAAGATAACAGGTATAATGTGCTGGACTTGTTATTGTAGTATAAAGCCCAAAGGAAACGGATTAAGAGGCTAGACATCTTACTTGATGTAATTACCATCAACTTACTGTCCACCATTAATTGTCATAATTAATATTTATATTCTTAATTTTTATAATTATTTTACATATTGATTCTATCATAATAGATGAAAATAAAATATATTTATATTTTATAAAGTATTTTATTTGAAATGGTAACTTTATTTTATCGAATAAATATTTCTTATATATCAGCGCGATGACGTGGCCGGAGGTGGGAGGCTAGATGATTTCTCATTGGAGTGAAATCAGCCCTACAAAAATATCTCCAGGGTTGTCATAATAAAACCGAAAACCCTTTTTCTCTTCAACTTCTGGTGTCATTTTTCACCTTAAAACCCTAAAACCCCAAACCTCAACTCTCATCCCCCGTCTGTTGGGAATACCCAAACTCACATAACAAAAAGATGATGAGTATAATATTGAGAAGATCAACTTCTCAAGGTGCTCGAGCAGTAGCCGCCTTTCATACACTTTTAAACAATAACTTCTCCTCGCTTTCTTCTTTTGTTCTGCCCAGAAATGGCGGCCTTTCTGTCGCCGATAGTAAACCGTCAAGTCCTTTTTCTGCGATTACTAGTAGCAACAACAATCAATGGAGAGGAATTCATGTGAAATCAGGGCCGTTAGACTTTAAGTCTACCTTGATATCGCAAGCAGAATTTGCTGCTGTTCATGATTTTGGGTACGAGGAAGAGAAGGGGAGCCCTGGAAAAGGAAATATTAGTAGCGAAGAGGGTCTTGAAATTGCAAAGCTTGGAATTTCTGAAGAGATTATATCTGCTTTGGCTCGTAAGGGTATCACTAAACTCTTTCCAATTCAGGTAATTTTATCATTTCATTTCCCTCGCTTTTCTTTTTGTTTCGGTTTCTGCTTTCCTATGAAATCATACTGTTATGTTTATATGTGTGTATTTTTTTTGCGTTGTAGAAAGCTGTTTTGGAACCTGCGATGCAAGGAAGGGACTTGTTTGGACGGGCTAGAACAGGAACTGGAAAGACCCTTGCATTTGGCATTCCTATCATTGATAAGATCATTCAGTTCAATGCTAAGCATGGGTTTGTTGGCTTCATTCTCTTTCATGCATTTCTTTAAAGGCGCTTTTTGGTAAACCTTTGAATTGGCAATAGAATCCAAGTCTTTAATGAGATTCCAAATTTTGTATCGTTTATAGAGAATTCAAACTTTCATTACGGTTTCACATTTGGATGCTTCATATGTTAGGGGAAATGAAGCTATTCCCATTGTGCGAATGCTATCATTTTTTCTGTTAATTAATTAAATATATTTTTGGAATGAGGTTTCTCTGTAAATTTACTTATATTGCTGTTTGGGACCTTTTTTAAAAGAACTAATTTTAGTAAAATTCTTGCAAGATCAGGTAACTTTCTTAATAACATGCTTTCTTTTAAATTATTCTAAACATGAGTTGACTGAGCAAATTCAGCCAAAATATGCTAATACAATTATTTAACGGTTGAATCCCATAGGAGGGGAAGGAATCCTTTGGCCCTGGTTATGGCTCCAACGAGGGAACTTGCACGCCAAGTTGAAAAGGAGTTTCATGAGTCCGCTCCCAGCCTTGATACTATATGTCTGTATGGGGGTACACCTATTTCTCGTCAAATGAAGGAGCTTGATTATGGCGTTGATGTTGTTGTTGGCACACCTGGTCGTATTATTGATTTGATGAAGAGGGGCGCTCTCAATTTGTCTGAGGTTCAGTTTGTGGTTCTTGATGAAGCTGATCAGATGCTTGGTGTGGGATTTGTGGATGATATTGAAACAATCTTGCATAACTTGCCAAAGAATCGGCATAGCATGCTGTTCTCTGCAACAATGCCAAGTTGGATTAGAAACCTTGTTAAGAATTATTTGAAAGATCCACTAACTATTGATCTCGTGAGTACTGGGATCTTTTTCTGGCCTTAAATCTACTTATAAATGTCTTATATGGTTTGAGTGAGAAATATTTGAATTATAATAGTGCTAGGCCTATTTTCTTTGCAGTTGTTGGAGTGGTTTCCAGATTTCTGCTGTTATTGGTTTTTGTGAGATCTAGCAATAGCCTTAATTGACACTCCCTCCATCCCAAATGGATGGACACACTTTTAATCTCATAAGAATTAAAAAATGTTACTTGTTTTACTTGAAAAGGTTAGTTGAAATGTCTTTTAATAATGAGAGAAAAAAATTATTTTATTATTAGTTGTCTTTTCAATTTTTAAGATGATTAAATAAGGGTAGAGATTTGATATATTAACTACCTTATTAAAATGATTAGTGGACTATAATTTGGAATAACTAAAAGGAAAGTATGCCTATTAATTATGTCAGATGGATGGAGTATTGTGTTACTAATTTCTGGACGTTGCTTGCTGGTGTATAAGATTTTTAGTATCTATTATTTATGTGTAGGTCGGAGATTCAGATAAGAAGTTGGCTGATGGGATTACTCTTTACTCAATTGCCTCAGAAGCATATGGAAAAGCATCTGTACTTGGTCCTTTGATAACAGTATGAATCTAGAGCTTTTGATAGTTATTCTTCGATGCTTTCTAATCTTTTATTAATACTCTTCTCTTCACAAATTATAAATCTTGGAACTTATAGTATCAGATGTGCGATTGTTAGGAACATGCAAAAGGAGGAAAATGCATTGTTTTTACTGAGACAAAACGTGAAGCTGATCGATTAGCTACTGCCATGGCAAGAAGCTATCGATGCGAGGCGCTGCATGGGGATATTTCTCAGACCCAGAGAGAGAGAACACTTGCAGGCTTCCGAAATGGGTCCTTCAATATATTAGTTGCCACTGATGTTGCTGCTCGTGGGCTTGATGTACCTAATGTTGATCTGGTATGCGTGGTTCATTCTTTTTTTGTCCTTTTGGTTTTCTCTCAGGTCTGATTTAGTTCATTGATTGATGGAACACTAAACCATATGGGAAATTCTTTAGTTTTTCTGCATCAGATGTGCAACTTTGTGCCAATCTACTATTTTACTATGCTGGTTGTATTTGGCATTCCAAAAACATCTCTGGTTATCTATTTTTTTGCTCGCCAGTTTTTGAAACTGGTTTAAGTTGGTTTATTGTATTTAAAGAGCTAATATTTGTGAAACCCTATATAACAAATTGACTGTACCTAAGTTGGGAATGAAAATATGCTTTAAAAAAATTCCATTTTACTTCTTCCTCTAAAGAAAAGCTGATAGACAAGACTCTAGTCTTGTACTGCTGAATGGGTCTTTTAAGGTGTCAAAAGTAACTTATCACATTGCATCAATCATTCATGGAAGATTCTTTTTAATGCTTATTTGCAATTTCTCATACTTGTGAAAGTCCTGTTGAAGCCTCTAAAACATTCTAATGTTTTGCCAGAACCTTTCTGTCATCTTCTCTCTTCTTTTTCATGCTTGATGCTCATTGGATTTTGTCATTAAAGCATTTGCCTACAAGAAACAGAATTAGATTTTTATATTTGTTGAATATTCTTCTCGATTCAGGTAATACATTATGCTTTGCCTAACTGTTCGGAGACTTTTGTTCATCGATCTGGTCGTACTGGTCGTGCTGGCAAGAAAGGAACTGCCATTCTTATTTATACACAGGATCAAACCAGGCAAGTCAAGATCTATGAGCGAGAAATTGGATGCAGATTCACTGAGGTGAGTCTATTTCCCCTCTCTCCATTTTTATACTCTATTTTCATTTTCATTTATTGACTAAACCTTCTTTTATACACTGGTCAAATCAAAACTATATCTTGACAAGAATAATGGATACATAAAACAAAGAACGCTTTGTGTGTTATATTATATCTATTTCAATAAACAAGGTTTTCTGGTGAAAGTGCTAAGAAGGTCCTGTTGATTGCTATCCGAATTAATTCTTGACAATTTGATTTAGAATTCCTAGGTATGCGAGGTAAGTTGTAACATTGTAACTGGACCAAGAAATATTGTGCCTTTTCTATGTTTGTATTGCTTTGTTCTCATATTTATTTTCTTTATGGCCTTAGCTACTGAGAATTATTTATTGCTATCGCTTACTGTTCCAAAAGAAAATTAAAGTACTTCTCATGGCCTCTCCAATTCTATTTATTTTGCATACTGGGCTTGTAGAATTTTTGACTATTTTGATGAGTCAGATGCTCTGTTGAGTTCATATTATGTGCTTTGGCCGCTAGATTTTTTCTTGTGCTACTTTCAGTGCGTGTGTAACAACTGTTGTTATCATACTCATGAATATAACTTTTTGCATAGTTATTATTACTAGATATTATGCATTTCAATGCATTATAATGTTTACCCTTGTGTTTTTTCCTGTTGTTCAGAGTGGATTGACATTGCTTTAACTTATTTTGCATGTTCAGCTTCCTAGGATCACTGTTGAGGGTGGAGGTATAGATATGTCTGATGACATTGGTAGTCGTGGTCGATTTGGAGGATCAAGGGATCGTCGATTTGGTGACATGGGTTTTGGTCGAGCTGGTGGTTATGGAGACCATGGGTCTAGCCGTTTTGCAGGAAATAGGAATGCTGGAGCCGGTCGTTATGATAATCGTGGTCAATTTTCTGGCCAAATGGATGGTTCTAGTCGTTTTGGCTATAATAGAAACCAACCAGGGAATTTTAGTGGTCCTGGCTTTGGTCGTTCAAGTGAGTCAGGTAGATCGGACCGTTCAAGCTCTTTTGGAGACTTCAGTGGTGGTCGTTCTGCTGGTTTTGGCAATAGTAGTCCAAGTCGAAGTGGGGGGTATTTTAAGGATTCTCGTTCTAGTCAATTTGGCAGCTTTGGAGATACCGACTCTGGGAGAAAACAATACTGAGTTAATGAACTGGTACGCCTTGCTCATCCTATTGGAGCTTCGTGTTACCACCTTCTTGTTTTGTTTTGGTCATGGGCTGTTCTTTTTCCCCAAATTAATATTTTATATTTAAAAGGTGTTCTACCTGCATTAATTGAATGTAACCTTGTAGCACTACATACAAAAACAAGTAGACGTGTCTGCAGATTTTGATATTTGAGATTTTAACCAGTCTAGTGGTGGAATTCCTGACATTCTTACGCAGGTGTAGAAGGAGCAGAAAAGGACACACGAATGTAATACAAATGTACGAAGATGGGGCTAGATTGTTTTCTACATCAAGAGAATTGCTAATGCTTTAGTGTTATTTTAATATGTCGAGTTATTCTGATGTTTTCCTGTTTAAATTCAGTATTCGTTATCTGTTTCAGTGAAATATAATATATACGGCGCTTATCGTCATTATAGGGAAGAAAGAGAAGCTAATCAATGCACATGTTGAGTCGCATGTTCTAAACATGTAACCTAAGCTATAAACCATGCAGCTCCTTTGGACTTTACTCCAGTCAATGAAAGGAAGCATTCATTCATTCATATTCATTTCAAGACCAAACCACCCCAAGAACGATTCCAAAGGCAGAGGTGACTATGGAATCAATTCCACACTTATCAGTTATGGAAAACACATTAAAAATTGTTGATAATGATTTGATCTAGGTTATGATATCAAGTCAACATCAGTTTTCAAAATATTATGTAATGTTCTTCTTAAATGAACCAAAAGTCACTCAAAAAGTAACCAAAAAATCACTCAAAACCAAAAGCACTTTTCTTCATTTCTGATAGGCTCTCCTAACTGGAGATTGTCGTCTTCAAGTTGTCAGGCATCTGGTACAGAGAGAATGAATATGTTGGCAGAGCCTCATAAAAAGCCACCACCACCATCCATGGCTTTGCTACCAATGAAGTTTTTGAGCAAACCCATCTGTAGATTTATTTTCCCTTCAATCAAGTAAATGGTTTTCAGAGAAGCAAAATGAGAAACCGTATCCTGGTAAGGAAAAAATTAAACTATACAATTTCTTAAACTATGTATAGTAATTAATTTCTGATTATGGAATTTAAATACAATTTCATGCCAACCTATAATTCTTAATGCTTGTATTTGTTTTCTATAATTTACGGATATTTGTACAACTAATTCATCTACATTTAATCAAATGGTCATTAGAATTGATTTAGGCAATTCATTTTCAAATAAGTTGAACTAATTAATTTGAAAGATTTAATAGCATTTTTATTTTATTTAGTTTTAGAATTTCAGTCTTTATTTTTTCTATTTACGGTTCTAAGAATTCGGCTTCTCAAATGAAAATTTACAAACATGCAGTATATATTATAATCCTTTTACACGGATATGACCAGTACACTAACTAAGGCCGGTCATGGCGCATCTAAGGCTAGCTCCTACATAAATATATCAATTCGAAACAACTAAACTAAGTCATTGATGATAAAGGACTTAAAACAATTGAGTTTGTTTCTTTTCATGGCTACTTGGCCACAAGGCACCTTAGATAGAGCTTGTCTCTCACAGCTTCAATTTACAAGAAGCATTCCACCTACAGTGAAAGCATATATTATCCAAGATGATGATATTATTCACAGAAGTTCGCATATTTGTGAGCTTTTACATTAGTCTTTATGGAATTTACAACCAGACAGATAACAGAGGGACCATGTTCCTACAAAATCATACATCATCCAGACATGCCAAAAGGTGCATGAAAAGGGAAAGAAATACCTCTTTAAGAACGTTGTGTTATCAATATCATGGCTGAAAAGTTGTGTCGCTTCTCTGGGGAATCCGGTACCGGAAGTAAATGAACTGAATTACAATCTGGTGAAGAAGATTAAGGTTCTATACAAAATAATAACAAATTATATCTGCTGGGTCCTCTTCGACAAGCAGAAAGAGGGAAGTGACCTGAACATTGTTTAGAGATTTTTCTTGTCCCGTCAAACAGTCTTAACTGAACTCATACAAAATCACAAATTTTTTGTAAGGATACAAAAGTATCAAGCAGAACGCAACCTCCTGCATCCACCAACCATGGTAAATTTGGTCTAATTTTTGACCATTCCAAGCTGCTTAGTAGTATGCTAACCAAAAGTAATTGAAAAGGAAAAGAAAAATAAATGAATCAGAAAAATAATACAATGGATACACCAATATAAATATTATAAGAAAGCAGAATAATTATGAATTTAATGAAAATAATGATGGTGAAATCACACCTTGCTACATATGTGGCATTTCCAACCAAAGCAAAGATGAACATTAGTGGATTGAGGCCCTGGGTGTCACAACAGACAGCATTACTATCCCAACACAAACAGCATTTGCCTTTGCTAGGCATCAGCTAACAGGTGTGAACAGATGTTGAGTAGCAGGAAGATGCTAGTACTACATTCACGCATTACAGTTCATATAGCCGATTTAATGATACATGATGTGATCACAAACTAGGGAAAGCTATAGCTTCCAAAGTCAAGATGCTTACCTCAACATTCCCTCTCTTGATCTGCAAAAATTAAAAGAAGTCCAAACAACGCGTAGTTCAGTTTAAAGAAAAAATATGAGACAATTGCACATAAATCCAAATATTTCAGGAAAGAAAATGAACCACGTAGATGTGAAAATTTCAATTTAAGCTATGGATCTACTTGCATATGCACATCGCTAAAGTGATTATATTCTAGCTAGATATCTTTTAGTAACCTGTATAGCAGCCATTCTATAACTATATTGACCATGAAAGATGACGAGCATTTTTCAATTTGTCAATTCTACTGTGAAAGCATATTGCTGCCTTTGTAGAAAAGTTGAATCTTACATTCAGCAATATTTGAGGCAGTCGTCCACCCATATAAATAGCTGCCATTGCCCAACCCAAATATGATCCAATCCCGCTGCTGCTTTCATCATTACTTTCTTGCAGCATTCCTCCACTTACCTGGAATCCCAAAGTAAAACAATGATTTGACACCCTTTTTGGTACTAAAGCAGGCTAAACTGATTAGCTGGTTTAGCATCGTGTACAGTTTTGTCTCCTATTAGAAGAAATCTTTGTCACTGCAGACTTACAAATATATCCAGTAAAATCGCTCCCAAGGAAACTAAAGTTTCAGCTAGGTTTACCTTCAAAGTCTTTATTCCTATTTCGGATGTAAATCCTTGAATTTGATTTTTGAACTGCAAAACGGTATTGTTTGTTGATTCATGAAGTTTCAGTGTGCCAAGAAATGCCACTGCAGCGAACTGAAACAAGAAACTGGAATAAATATGCGCTATAAATATTATAGAAAGTTGTATCTTGAATTGAAGGCTCTGAAAGCATTCTATGGTTTATATATGAGGCTGACCACACTTAGCATAGTCTTCGGGTTCAAATTTGGTGCAGAACGAATAGAAATATCTCCATCACTCAAATTTGGTGCAGAATGTGTGGAACTATCTCCTTCAAGTAGGGGTTCCTTTATGGAAATCTTAGGAGGATAAGATGCCGGCTGTGCCAAATAGGATCCTGCTGTGCGAGTATGACTGCTTGAAAGAAATCTTGCTGACCTGAAAATTTAACCAAAACGAAAATCTATAGCAGCTGCAGAAAATGCATGGAATGGGGATAGTTACATGTGACAACCTGATAATCATACGAGTTACATGACCTGATGAATGAAAGCACAGAAATGCAAAAGAATTGCCACACCCAGGCAATTCTAAGTTACTTATTGTCATTCAATTTCTAGTTAGTAGAGTTGGCCATGCAGAGAAGCTTAAGAATAATTTTAATTAAATTTTTGATTATAAAAGTTGAATTTGTGTTAATGTAAAGTTTCCATTTTGAAGTTAGTTTAGTTTCGGACTGGCTCCAGTCCTCTTAAACAAAGAGCTGGGACTAGTCAATTGATGGTCAGAAGCATAGTCAGATTGTCAGACCATAGAATCCCCCCAACACCTCTCCCCAATGATTTGAGTCCCTGTCCCAATACCATAAGATCAGAAATATTTCATAGTTAGCCTTCTGATTTTGGTTAATCGTCTATGTCTCCTTGCTGCTTCTTAATAATATCACAAGACAAAATTTCAACCAAACCAAGGTCATTTCAATAAATTGAAGATAAGAGAGTTACATGTAGTATAGTTCTTTTCCAGGGGAAATATTCCGAGGAAATGCTGGAAGAGGAATGGGTGAACTCAAAACATTTTGTTTGTCGAAGGATCTGGATCCATTCCTCCTTTTCTCTATATTGATGACGTGTTTCAAATCACCATCATTAACTCCTTGTCTAAGTTTTACTGCTTCTTCAGTTTGGTTGAAGACAGGACCCTGCATTGCAGCACTACGAGAATGTTATATGTGAATGATTCACAACCTACTTCAATCAATTTAGGAAGTGATTCATATAAATAGCAGTAACCCTTTAATGAACGTTACTCACCATGATAATACAAGAAATTAGGCTTTTAATTTAATGAAGCTAGTTGTCATGTTATCTAACAAGGAATGGAGGAAATCATCCAAATCTAGTGATGTAAAACAGTAGTAGTGAGCCTTCCAATACACAGTCAAATCCTTAAAGATAATTCCTAGTTTCTATAACTACTCACTCATGATCAATGTCATTTCTATCTATTTATCAGCTTGATGCAAATGTATGTCTAGTAAAGTTGTTCCATCAAGGCAAGAGAGTTATAGGTTCAAGATTAGGGTTCCTATCAACCTCTTAATCAGATATTTTGTCTTCTCTGACAAGGCAATTTGGTCTTTCACATAATCATATGCAGATTAACATTATCTAGGACAGAAAACAAAATTTGACGAAAGAACTTGGTGTTGGAGACTGCACGTTATGAATTGAGAAAAAGGGAAAATGTAATTTTTAGAGCAAACAAAATGACAAGTTTTTAAAATAAACATAAATCTCACCTCATGTTGCCATCTATTCCATTTCATTCGTGGGTATATGTGACCATAGTATATGGTTTGTGCTGTAAGAATCATGGTGATGAATGTATAGAGCTGCATTACAGCAAAAGAAGTAAAACGGATTATTCATCAGCAAAATAATTA
Source organism: Dalechampia spathulata (assembly GCA_948192965.1). Classification (NCBI taxonomy): domain Eukaryota; kingdom Viridiplantae; phylum Streptophyta; class Magnoliopsida; order Malpighiales; family Euphorbiaceae; genus Dalechampia; species Dalechampia spathulata. Next base: position 15,160 of record CANYBF011155537.1, on the reverse strand, counting down.
AATTCAACACCAAGTGAACGATGTTGACTTTCTTACAATTGCCATGTAGTATTGAGTTGGAAGCTGCAAGAGAAATGGAAAATTTCAGTTAAAGTAGATGACAAGTAATAAACAAAAAACTTTTTATTTTTTCTAAAACAAAAGTAGATAATGTAGCTAATCCCAGCATAAAGTTCCCCTGAACATGTTCAATTTAACTTGTAACTACACATTAATGAGAATTTTTTTGTTGCTTTGTAAGTAAACCTGATGAAATTTCCTTCCAGGCATGGGATTAAAAGGAGAAAGCATGGGCTGTTAATGGAATATTGTTCATATATACCGTTGTTTGCTTCCTTGTTATTTTCTTGTGGTTAAAAGATCTAATTTGGTTAACTAATCTGTATAAATCGAGAAGCTCCATAAACATTTACATTGCCTGGTTTTCTTCAGGTTTGAGAAATGAATTATGAGTTTGGTATTCATGTTTTGGAAGTTTTATTGGCCTAGTAGTCTCAACATCTTCTCTCTTTTTCCTTCTTGTTTCTCGAGATGTTATCGCTCCATAACCAAATTTGCAATCCACAAGGTTGTAGTGATTGCCAAAGTTTCTTCCCTAAGAACATGCTATCTAAGACAAACGACGTGAAAGAGAAACAACTGCAACAAATAAATTGAGACGAGAAAAAAAAAGAAGCACATACGGTAGCAGGTTCCAGCAGACAGCCAAAAACATTGAAAAGATCCCTGAAAAGGCAAAAAGGAAAAAAAAAATCAATGTAGCATCCGAAGAAAACAAAATAATAGATCATCAAGCAACAGTAAGTAAGGATATACCATAAAAACATCCAGCAAATTTTCATAAACTTCGAGGGTAAAGATTGGTAAATTTGATATATTGACTTTCCATCGCTTTCAAACAGAGCAATTAAATTTGATTGCAAGTGTTTACCATCATTGCATATTCATATTATTAAGTTTAATTACTTCTACTAATTTTTCAAGTGGATTTGCTCCTCTGAACGTAGATTGTTGGCATTTTAGTAATCAAAAAATGAAGACGATTAGTCTGGCAATGGAACAATCAAAATGTTTACTTGAATGCCATCTAATGGACCTTTAACATCAAAAAGCAAGCACAAAACAGGAAAAACAAAAAAAGAAGAAGAGGTACCAAGGAAAACAGATAACAGCCAACAGTTGTTGGGGGTCAGAAGACTGGTGTGTGCCTGTGCCTAACAGGTTTTTTTCTTTTTTGGCAGTTTCTTCATTCTGAGATCTAACGAATGACCTTCAAACTTATTTTCAATCTGACAAGCACAAATCATTTATTTATCCTGCATGTAGTTAACCTCAGAAAACTTGGAACAGAAAACCACCTTGAAATTACTGCCCCAGATGCATGGTGTTCAGCACTAGTATCCGATCATTCATCTAGAACTAACCATGCAATTAGATATTCGTACATCAGGTTAGCCAATGGATCCAATTTTAAAATGGAAAAGGTCATGGTATAAGAGTGATTGTACTATAGAGCAAGAAATTTCCATAAAGAAGTTGCCAAAAGCACCAAGAAGCTCTTGTTTTTACAAACAAAAGTAAGAACTCGAACAAATGACCCATATTGCAGATTCCATTTTATCACATGAGAAGAAGCCAATGATATTATGCAAAAAGATGGCTTACCCAATAATCCAAGTTGACAAGAAAGCAATAGAGAGTCCTTCAGATGATTTTTCCTTATAGTTAGTGACAATCTGAGGAATTTCAGCAACACCCCAACTCATAACACTTACCAATCCAACAGTTAAAGAAATCCCATCTTTGACACTACAAAGGCAATAGTCTAAGTAAATTCTAGCCCATTCTGAGCATTGCTGTGTTCTTGGGCACAACGGGTGTGCCATTTTTGCTTTCAACCCGAGAACGAAGAGAAGAACGAACGGAAGAAACTCAAACTAACAGATTCCAGAAGCCCTCAGGTTCTCTTTTCCTTAATTTTATAACGATGGGAACCAACCAAGCAATAATGTGGAGAAGGGAAAGGGACGAATTGCATGTGAATCCCGCAGCTGGAGAAAGTATTTAAAAAGGAATATCATGAGGGTTCACAAAAAGACAAATCGTCGACACGTCACTTTCCATCAGATTCAGTGAAATACCTGTTGAAATCCAACAAAGCTTGCCCAACCCACAGCCTCTCTTACTGTTTTCGCCTTTTTGTGTTCGGTCCTTGCTCAATCTGTTTCGCTATCTGTTTAGGCCTTGCCCGTATATTTCTGAGTCGGACTTTCGAACCGAATCAAACAAAACAAACCGAAATTCTGGAACCGGTTAACCACGCTTACCATGTATAGAATATATATCCAAATTTGGGTCAATGTTGGTTTTGAGTCTAATTTTCACATTAAAAGTTGAACCTAACAATAATATATGAAATATTTACCGAACCGAAAAATTAAAATCGGTTAATCTGATTGGTTTTTGGGTTAAACCAATACTTCTCCTCAACTGAAGGATAATGATCTCTGTCCCTCCTTTGAATTCTGTTTTGGACCGTAGAGATCTGGATTGGATATCCATATAACATTATGAAAATTTAAATTATAATAGAAAATAATCTGATAATATTCATAAATTATTTTATTTTAAAAATAAATATATTTACAAATTTACATTCAATTTTAAAATATAAATCGTAAAAAATCATTCAGATAATAATCATCTAGATTTAAGTTTCATATTATTTGATAAAATAAGATATTTAAACTATTCATATTAGAATGAATTATAATCAATATATGTATATATATAATTATATAAAATTATTTTATAATTATATCAAATAATTTTTAAGATTTTATGAAATTTATTTAATAAAATAATGATTTTTTATGATAAAATTAATTATATATTTTAAAAAATTATAATACAATTATATTAAATATTAAAAAATATTATTTATAAAATCTATGATGTTTAATATTTTTTAAAAAATGTCCAAATATAATAGGGAACTTTACGTTGATTTTTCTATAAAAATAGAAAAATAAAATAAAATGGATCTTAAAGAGGTAGTTTTGGGATATTCCAAAATGTTTTTATAACTTAATGTGATGGATTAAATTACCTTTTTTAGATTTTTAATATATTGATTTCTTGATTTTTTTAAATTTTACTTCAAGATTACATAATTAATCATCAGTTTTTAAGATTTATTTGATTAATTTTATATTATTAAAAAATGATTTATAAAATAAGATAAATCAATTATATTATAATAATTTTTTAACATGATTAAATATGAGAATATATATATGAAATGATGATAATTAAAAGTATAGAAAATATATTTTTTAATAATTTTAATATATTTATAAAAACTTGTTATATACTCGAAAAATATACGATGCGTTAGAATGAGTTTTTAAAAATCATAATTTTGTCATAATTATTTTAATAATTATCGTCTTACAAAAAAATCATTTATTTTCTGTGAAGAAATAACAATTAATGCGTAATTCTTTCGATTGGGTTAATGTTGGAGAGACACGTGGCAATTGGAGGAGAACATTTAAAAAGGAAAATGAAAACAGGCATAGGCCGTAGTCTCATCCACAATCCAAATAAAGGGATAAGATGATAAGCCTACGTGGCACTGATCTCTCTTCCGCACTCCACAATTCATCTCTAGTAAAGACCCTTTTCCTGCCTCTTTCAAACAATAACTATGGCGTCACTAACACTGCTAACGCCTGGTCTCAAATCCACCGTCCTCTCCCGCACCAGATCCAAAGCCTTCGTTCTTGCCATCAGAACTCCACTGCCGCCACCACCGCGGCAGCAACCACCCCTTCGCCGCCGCAACTTGTTGTCCATTGCCACCGCAATCATCGTTCCAGCATGGCTTGCTCAGGGGACTCCTGCGCTGGCTGCATCGGACGAAGAGTATGTGAAAGAGACGGAAGAAGTGATCAACAAGGTGAGGAGCACCATTAACATGGAGAAGAACGATCCTAACGTAGCAACTGCAGTGGCGGAGCTAAGGGAGACGTCGAATTCATGGGTGGCCAAGTATAGAAGGGAGAAAGCTCTACTAGGACGAGCTTCCTTTCGTGATATATACTCGGCACTGAATGCTGTTTCAGGGCATTACATAAGCTTTGGGCCTACGGCTCCAATCCCAGCAAAGCGGAAAGCAAGGATTCTTGAAGAGATGGACAGCGCAGAGAAGGCATTGTTGAGGGGCAGATAAAAAATTTTACTTGCTATTAGCTATTTGAATATTACTTCTGCTGAGTAGAATTTCATTATGAGGTTCCTTTTCAATCAAATGTGCAGAATAATTTTTGGGATAATTTCCATAATCAAATCGCTTCCAGATTGTCATAGACCCATCTCCCCATTTCCCAGCAAACCATGGTTAAGTAGCGCTATCATGTTCATATTCATGTTCTTGGCCTGTCAAGAAGCAATGTATTTGTTAATAATGGATGAGTCTCGGTCTCTGAATCAACAGAGTGAGAAGGAAACTGAAGCCGTAATTATAGAAAACAAGAACCACCTAACCTGATTCAGAGAGAGGCCCACAAGGGCGTTGAACGGAAAGGGCACGTGTGAAAAATTATCATACTCTAGTACAAATATAATCAAAGAAAAGGAAAAAGAAGCAAGAAAGATGGCTTGAATATTATGGCGTATGAATTTGACCTTACCTGCCTGTATCCAATTTCTTATTAACTTAAAAAAGAATCGGTTGTGAATCCGCGTTCCTGATGACGCGTCTCTGGAGTCCGTCAACCTTTCTGTATGTTTTTTCTACACGTTTATTCCTCAATTTTCTGGCCTTTACTCCCGTGAAAATGGGAACAATGGAGGAGCCACCCGGTTGACATTCACGACAAATTCCACGAGCCTGAAATCTGCACCTGCTTTGCAGACTTTCATGGAAGATATACAGGTATATCCTAATAGTATTCTCGGAGAGAAATCGACTAGAAAAGTAATGGATTCTTTCAGAAAAATGACTACTTGGTATTCACGTGTAAAGAAGGCATTTAGACCATCCCTAACTATGAGGACGCCATCATCTAACTAACTGATTAATTAATAATTAGGTATTTTTATTGTTATTATAATATCACTAACCTTGATTAAATATTTTTACAATTTTAATAATTGTTGTAATGCTGTTGTACTATTGCATTATAACTATATTAATATCTTCCATATATACATGAATAATTTACTAGTTTAAAAATGAATGAAAAAAGATTAAAAATCCGAAAATCATAACTATATACGATGAATATTAAGCAATGTAGTATTACCATACGTAGTACTATAACTAACTAACTAACTAATGGACGTACATTTAATAAATTACATAATTTTATTAATATTTGAATAATTAAATTGTTATAATTGTAGTGTAGAGAATGAGTTTGTATTTTGGATGTGGGATTCTTTGGAGGTTGACTTGTTCAAAAGCGTGGCATGTAAGTTTTCTTCATTAATCTTCCTCCTCAGGATTTGGCGGGTCACCTTCAAAGAGAGACCAAATTTGATTGACTTGCTTAGTTTAATGTTGTTTTTAACGTCCCATGTACATGTTTCACGATCATCTGTTAATCCCCACTAGGACTTGTTTTAGCTGGATTACTAGATCATCACTCTAACATCCACTTGCTGCGTATATAACTCCCTCACATCTTCAATATGAACCCACTTATCCTTAGTATCTACGACATCAATAGCTTACTCCTTCCACTACCCCATCTTCCCCACTTCCAATACATAATTCCCTTCTTCCTAATTGATTCGATAATTAATAATAATAATAATAATAATATAGTATATACTAGTAATAGTTTTATTGGATACATTATAAACCATAATTAACTTATTTATTGTAATTAACAATACTAATTATTCGTATAGCCAACGCCATGTATAAAGTGTTAAATACGTATCAGAGTGAAATAAAATGGTATAAACTATAGTTTAATATAATGTATGAAAGGAAATAAGTCTTCTACGAGAGGTGGGTGAAAGTTTGAATTTGTTATGGACGAGGAGGATTTTCGATGACATCAATTTCATACGTATATTCAAATTTAACGTCTCATCTCATCTCATTAAATACTTTGATGCTATTTATACTTACTTAATCTTTTACAGGGGATATGGTGGGTTTTAAATGGGAATTGAAATGATTATATGGTACATCACAGGTATATGATTATGGGGGTGGTTTCATGCAAGTATGGAGACCCTAAATGTACTAATTGTGTTTAAATTTTATTATAGCATAATGAATAATAATAATAATAATAATAATGTCATTTTGAATAGTTGATGTGGATGCTTAAATGATTGCTTTGCATTTCTCCATGTTTTGTGTCATCTATTCATTCACTTTCCTGCTTCATAAATAATGCCATACATCATTTGCCCACCACCATCATAAATAATCTTTGGATTATATGCGGTGCTAATTATATTATTACCTTTATATAATCATTATAATTAATATTACTATGTCATTTTAAATTTTACATTACTAGTATTCTAAATTTTAAATTTATTTTTTACAAATAATAATAACTTTTTTTATTATAGATAAATTTTGATATGAACTCGATTTATCATATAAGATTATATATCTACTAATAATATAGTAACATGTACTAATTTTTGTTAAATATCATACATATATTGATTAATATTTATATATTAATAATTAATGATAATTATAAATTAATATACATATTAATATATAATTATATTTATTATGAATTAAGTTAGTTATTTTTATAATCATATTATATATAAAATTAAATGAAATTACATTTGAAAAAGGGGGACGTAATTATGAATCAGATGGTCAATGAAAATTCAAAGGTAATAATATATATGCAATAATGATTGACGAACAAATACGTTCAACGAAAGAAAAAGATATACAATGAAAAAGATTGACCGGCATGGCCTTCCTGGCAGCTTCGCCCAGCTACGTAGAGAAGTAGCTCCTGTCACTGCGTGTGTATATAATCTAAGCCGCACCACTGTAAACTACGAACGTATTGGAAACTTGCCTAATCGATTCGATCCTCCCTCCCTCTTTATATATATTTTTTTGTATATAAATTGCACCCCCACCTCCATTTCTTCTTTAGCATAGTTTCTGGTTTGGTGGGTGACTTCCCTTTATATCTGGAAATAGATTTATTTTATTGATTGTCAGAAGAAGTCGTCTGTCAAAGATTAAAATAAGATGAGAAGTGAAGACGGCAGGGGCAATACCTTTTCGGATAACAATTCGGACACGGAAAGCATCGCTAGCGATCGCACGGCTTTTAGCGGCCCTCTTAACAAAAAACGTTCTTCCAAGAAGAGCGCCAGGTTCAATCTTCCGCCTGAAACGAGTTCTAGTAATGGAGGTGTTGTTGATGATCCTTCCAGCTCTTATGTTGAGATTACTCTTGATATTCGGGATGATACCGTGGCCGTTCACAGCGTGCAGCCGGCCAACGAGGATCCAGAGTTGGCTTTGCTGGCTAGGAAGACTCTTGAGAACAAGTCTGCTTCGTTTAGATCGTCCTTGTTTCGCAGTACTTCTTCCCATATAAAGCAGGTCTCTCAGGAGCTCAAGCGTCTTACTTCCTTCTCCAGGAGACCTTCTGCGGGAAGGTTCGATAGAACCAAGTCGGCTGCAGCTCATGCCTTGAAGGGCCTCAAGTTTATCACCTCCAAAACCGGTTCCTCTGCCAACGGATGGTCTTCTGTTGAGAAGAGATTTCAACAACTCACAGCTAATACTGATGGTTTACTTCCTTGTTCCTTGTTCGGTGAATGCATAGGTAATTTAGTTAACTAATTGTCCTTTCACATTTAGTTACTCGGAATATCGTGTTTTCTAACTTGAAAAATTATCTGACAGGCATGAACAAGGAATCAAAGGAATTTGCCGGTGAATTATTCCGTGCGCTTGCTAGGAAGCACAACATAGATGGTGACTCCATTAACAAGGCGCAGCTTAAAGAGTTCTGGGATCAGATCTCCGATGAAAGCTTCGACTCCAGACTCCAAACATTCTTCGACATGTAAATTGATCTCTTGGACCATGATGGCTAGTTATTTTGAGAGTCTGTGCACGCTTAATAAATATCTTGAATTGCTATTCATGCAGGGTGGATAAAGACGCCGATGGAAGAATCGCTGAAGAAGAAGTAACAGAGGTAAAACTGTGGGATTGAGTGTTTGGAACTTGATCGCCGACATTGACTTCGTCAAACCAAACTCTTTAATTAATTAACCGACAATTCCCTAAAATTGTCTGGAAATAACGACGACAATTTCGTATTGCAGATTATCAGCTTAAGTGCTTCTGCAAACAAGCTCTCCAACATTCAGAAACAAGCAAAGGAGTATGCTGCTCTCATTATGGAAGAATTAGACCCAGATAATGCTGGCTATATCATGGTACCAACTTACGACAATAAAATTAAGTTACAATAAAGTTGTTCAGTAATGCAATCAAAGAATATCCATCAACTCCATTTTCTAAATTCTGCTGATTTACAGATTCACAATCTGGAAACGTTGTTACTGCAAGCTCCTAATCAGTCCGTCAGGATAGGAGACAGCCGAGTCTTGAGTCAACTACTGAGTCAGAAACTGAAGCCTACGCAAGAGACAAATCCACTGAAACGATGGTACCAAAAGGCCAAGTACTTCTTCTTAGATAACTGGCAGAGGGTGTGGATTATGGCATTGTGGATGGGAATTGTAGCTGGTTTATTTAGTTACAAGTTTGTGCAGTATCGGAATAAGGCGGTATACGAGGTAATGGGTTACTGCGTTTGTGTCGCCAAAGGAGGAGCAGAGACACTTAAATTCAACATGGCCTTGATTTTACTTCCAGTCTGTCGGAATACCATTACTTGGCTCAGAAACAAGACGAAGTTGGGACTGGCCGTCCCTTTTGACGACAATCTCAATTTCCATAAGGTTATCACAGAAGTTCAAAAATTTTCTCATGCCATGCTTGAGTACAATTGTTTGTCTTCGATGCTAACTCCCAAATCTTGTGAATTTTTTACGCTGATCAGGTGATTGCAGTTGGAATCGCCATCGGGGTCGGACTGCATGCAGGTGCACATTTGACGTGCGATTTCCCGCGGCTTCTCCATGCTACCGAAGAGGAATACGAACCTATGAAGCCTTATTTTGGGGATGAACAACCTGAAAACTACTGGTGGTTTGTGAAGGGCGTGGAAGGGGTCACAGGAATCATAATGGTAGTCTTAATGGCTATAGCTTTCACACTGGCTACTCCCTGGTTTAGGCGTAACAAGCTCAATCTCCCCAAACCCCTGAAGAAACTCACAGGCTTCAATGCCTTCTGGTACTCTCATCATCTCTTCGTAATTGTCTACGCCCTCCTCATTGTCCACGGCATTTACCTCTACCTCACCAAGACATGGTATCAGAAAACGGTACGTCCTCCATTCTTCCATGATAAAATTTTAGCCGACTTTGCTCAAATTAATCAATCACTACAGCGTGTCCTAAGCATTATCTGATTTCCATTTTAACTACGACAGACATGGATGTATCTGGCAATCCCCATAATCCTTTATGCATGTGAGAGGTTGATTAGGGCATTTAGATCAAGCATCAAGTCGGTAAAGATTCTCAAGGTACGTAACAATAAGAAACATGTCGCTGACTGTTGCTCAACATTGTTTTCATATCTCTAAAGCCTTCTAAAATTCACCCATGTAAAGGTCGCTGTGTACCCGGGAAATGTGCTTGCATTGCACATGTCAAAGCCACAGGGTTTCAAATATAAAAGTGGACAGTACATGTTCGTCAACTGCGCTGCTGTTTCACCCTTCGAATGGTAATAACTGCTTCTGCCTTGATGGTTGTTCACATTCTATCATTTTTTTTCAGCACTAATAATTAATCTAATTCGGTGTATGTGACAGGCATCCATTTTCTATCACGTCTGCACCAGGAGATGATTACCTCAGCGTCCACATTCGAACTTTAGGAGACTGGACGCGCCAGCTCAAAACTGTCTTCTCTGAGGTCAGTGATAATTTCATAAGCTACGCCTATCTAGTAATCTTCTTTCCTTCTTAAAGTTCAGTGAGCGACCTAATCTCGCTTATATCTTTGTTTGCATCTCGTAGGTTTGTAAACCTCCACCTGCTGGTAAGAGTGGACTGCTCAGAGCTGAGGGGAACACTCCTGGGTAATAATTCATTACCACGTTCAGTTATATATATATATTGTTAGTCCGGCATTGTATCGCATCATCTAAAACCGAAAAATGAACAGGTTTCCGAAGATATTGATCGACGGTCCATATGGAGCTCCGGCGCAAGACTATAAGAAATACGATGTGGTGCTGTTAGTAGGGCTTGGGATAGGTGCTACACCCATGATTAGCATAGTTAAGGACATCATCAATAACATGGAGGAAGATGATTTAGAAAAATCAGCAACAGAGAGTGGAAAACCAACACCGAATAAGAAAGGGTTCAAAACGAGGAAAGCTTACTTCTATTGGGTGACGAGGGAACAGGGTTCGTTCGAATGGTTCAAAGGAATAATGAACGAGGTGGCTGAAATGGATGATAAGGGAGTAATAGAGCTGCACAACTACTGCACCAGCGTGTACGAAGAAGGAGACGCCAGGTCAGCTCTCATTGCAATGCTTCAATCACTCCACCATGCCAAAAACGGTGTCGACGTAGTTTCAGGAACAAGGGTAAAATCCCACTTTGCAAAGCCAAACTGGCGCCAAGTCTACAAGAAAATTGCCCTCCACCATCCTGACGCAAGAATCGGTTGGTCCACCTACCAATCCCCACTTTCTCCAATAATGAACATGTCAAACGTCAAATTACTAAAATATCAAACAATTCTGCGATGCAGGAGTTTTCTACTGTGGGGCACCAGCACTAACAAAGGAGCTGAGACAACTCGCATCCGACTTCTCGCACAGGACATCCACTAAGTTCGACTTCCACAAAGAGAACTTTTAGCTTCAGCAACAGTACATACGTATACGTAATTCCGTGGTAGAAAACGATCCATACCCAAGTGGCATGCAACGTCATCCGCCCATCACCCTCGCGTAAGTTGCAAATAAGCCATCAATGGCTGTATTTAATTACTTTTTTTGTTTCTTTGATTTAATCTTAGCTATGTTATAGATCCCAAAAGCTGCTGTTATTACGTCCGCTGTATTCAAATAACACAAGTTGATAACCGTACCGTACCACGTGACGATGGTATGAAAATGATATCATATTCATTTATTTTTCTTTTTTTTTCAGAATTTCAACTCATTACAAATTTATAATGATTTTGTAATTGAATGTTTCCATTATAAATAATAATAATTTTATTTTTAATTTTATAAAATTTTAAATGAAATATTTATTATTTATATTATTGTTCCCAAAATAATCATCTATCTCTTCCCTCTTCCGATAACATATTTAACATTCTTTTAATTTATAATTCATCTCTACTGCATATAATTTCTTAAAATATTATAACATAATTTTTTTATTATTCACTTTATTTTTATGTAAACTTATATTTTATTGTTAGTAACTATTAACAATTATTTAAATATCTAATTAAAATTAATCATTTTATAATGATAATATATTCTAGAGTTCGGTATGAATCTTAAAGAATTAAAATAAAGTTAAATATTGAGCCGTAAAATAATAAATTCAAATAAAGAGGAGCCAAATTAAATTGCACTAATTACGTTAATCAATCTAAATTGACAACTTCAATTCGATTTAAAAAATTTTAAAATTTTGACTTGAAAATTTGATCGAATAAAATCGATTATTATTTAAACTTAAACAATATCAAACCTAAATTTATTTACTAATTAATTCTCAATCTCATACAAAAAATGATTTAAATTAAAATTAATATCAAATTTTTTTAATATATATATCAAATAATTTATTATACACACAAATGAAAATAATTTACATTTAACAACATAAATATATTATACAAATAAAATTTAATTTTATTGATATTATATTACAACTAGTACTCTTATTAGTTAATTTTTATCTAAGATATTGTTAAATTAATTTAATAAATAAATTAAATAAATATAAATTAGTTATATTTATATATTTAGAAAAATTAGATGTATGTTCATATGATTAATTTTCTTAAACTATGATAATTTAATGCTGTCAAAAATTGATTAAATTCATGGTATATAAAATAAATATAATAAATTAAAGTTGAATGTAACTTAATAATATGTGAATCAAATAAAATCTAGTTAAAATTCAATTTGAATAGGTTTGTTTAAATTGATGGAACCAAAACAGGGACAGGTGAGTTGCATATTAATTGATGGTTGATGGGGGGTTGGTGATGTACCAGAACGAGACTTGTTCAAAAAAAAAAAAAAAGAACCAGAACGAGAAAGACGACAAACCGTTTCATTGCATAAGTAAAACAAAGTAGGCGTCAAAGTGGTGGGCTTGTACGTTAGATTAAATTGCATCCTTCTAATTAGCATTCACCCATGTCAAAGTCTATACTAATTTGATTAATCGTCAATTTTCACTCATTATAATCTTAATTACAAAACATAATCATTTTAATTTGAACTCACATCAAATTATGTATAAAGATTATTTATATAATAAATTTCATAAATAAATCATTATTTCTTGTTGTTTTATCATAAATGATGGTGTCTTAAAATGATATAAAATAGGATGAAGTAAACTATGAAAGAAGAACAACAACAGCAAAAATTAGGATATATATTAAATATTATATTTGATAAAATATATTATAATATAATATAATATAATTAATTATCCTATAAGATTAAAAATATAATATAATTATAGTTGCATTATAATTTGTAGTTATTGATTATATAATATCATTGATTTAAAAATCAATTAAATATTAATTTTTTATTTGAATTTTGATCTTAAATATCCTAACCCTCATTGTAAATCATGAAATAATTGTAATATAACATATAATGTTTAATAAAGGACAATTTATATGTATTTTAAAAGTATATTAGATAAATTTTATTTAATTATATAAATATTGATAAATATATCATATTAATTTGTAATTATTTGAATAATATAATTAAGAATATAATATAATAATTATTATATCTTACAAACATTACCTTCATTTTTGCCTTAAATAGAAAACAAACTTGGTCCAGCCCGGAAGCCACTTTAGTCATGGAAGAGCAATTAAAACGACAATTTGGACGGTGGTGATGATTCCATATAGGATTGGGGGAATCTAATTTAATGACGCCAGAGCATGGCCGGCTCACTCTCCTTCAGAAAATGGATTAAAATAAATAAAAAAAATTTTAGAAATTTAATATTACATTTTCTTTTAGCTATTTTTTGTTATTAATAATCAACATAAAAATTAATAATTCATTAAATTCTATAAATAAAAAATAACTATAGATAAAAATTATTGAAATATTATTATATTAATTTAAATACGAAAGGTCATTTTTTTTATTGATATTGATTACACATTGTAATCAATTAACTATTAAAGTTAAATTATAAGATATTACATAATTTTTATATGATTAAATCTGAATCATTTATTATAAAATAAATTAACTAAAATTTATTAAATAACGAATATATTATTAGCGAAGAGGGATTAGATGATTTTTATAAATAATACTATATTATTAATGAGTTTATTATTTGATACCATCAACCTAATTGATACAAGAATTTCCTGCGTTTGGAGGTTACGCTTGAACACTAGAAGCAAGCATCTCCTGAAACCTCTTAAATGATTCCAGCTTCTGTAAACGCATCTGTTTGTGAAATCTCATGATGAACAAGTCAGCTACCCGATCAATCTCATCTTCCAACCTGAAATCTTCCCCCTCGTTATCCTTGCATTTCTTCACCATATCGATAATGGACCCTCCTGTGTCATTGAAGTCTTCTTCCTCGTCAAACAGTGAGTGGGTAAGATCAGGGTACTTTTCATCCTGATCATCCCCTGCTATTTGAGCACAACAAGAATTTGATTCATCGGCCAAGGCGGCATTATTATGGTAGTGGACAACTGCCATGCTGTGGTCCTCATCAACGAGCTGGTGGCCAAGAATGGTATGAATCTTGTCCGTAATTGAACTCACTAGCAGCTTCTTGCTCTTCATTAAAGAGAGCATGACAAGACGAGACCTAAGTGCGCTAGTTTTGCTTTTGATAGCCATGGACTTGGCCTTTGCAACTGAAATCAACAGTGCCATCATCTGTTTCAAGAAAGCAGAAGCTTTGTTCTTCATTTTGAAGAATTCAGTGAAAGAAAAACAACTGAAGAGCCGATGAAGAAAAGAAAGATGTACGAGTTTCAAACAATCAAAAGAAAAAAGAAAAGAGACGATGGATGGTGCAATGTAGGAGAGGGGTGTGAAGGAAGTGCATGGGATGAGGCCTTTTAGGAGGGTTATATGGAGAAAGGAATAGCGGTGCTTTCTGCTGCTTTTTGGGTGTCTACTTTTGGGAGTGGAGTGATTGTGGATCGTTAAAGCACAGAGGGAAACTTAATAGAGTGGCAATCCCCCAATGCATTGCCCCCTCCATCTTCCCTTCCTTAAAAATTTCCCACTTTGCATTAACTAATTATTTCTTTAACATCCTTTAATTATTATTTTTAACATCCTTTAATTATTATTTCGAACATACGTATCAATAATCATATCATATATATATTAAAAGTATGAAGATAGGAAGCGAAAAAACAAGTCTACCTCTCTCTCTTTTAATTTTAATAATTCAAAAATAAATATTATTTTTTCAAATTTATATGAAAATAAGTATTACTTTTTAAATTTTAATTCAAAAATAAATATTATTTTTTAAAATTTATATAAACATAAATATTACTTTTAAAAATTTATAAAAAATACATATAAAAATTAATCTAATAAATAAAAATAATAAAATAAATTTTTGTTTAATATAAATTAGTACAAAAAATAAATATATTAATTGTAATTAGTGCATTATTTTATATTTTTATTAAAAAATTTTAATTTCAATATTACTTTTAAAATTTATCAAAAATAAATATAAAAATGAATTTAATAAAT